>RJWT010046703.1:0-11433 GCA_004365215.1 Cuniculus paca | reverse complement strand
TCTTGCCTCTTTGGTATGTTACTTTGGATGACCTGGGTCCTTCAACAGGGTATCATCTGGGGGCTTACTAAAGATGCATATTCTCAGATCTTACTCTTGACTGGCTGACCTAAATTTTAATAAGATCCACAAATTATTTGTAGTGCATTAAAATTTGAGAAGTATTGACCTATTGAACCCAGAGACACTGACTTTTGAGTTTACCCTTTTATCTATCGTATTCTTTTGGCAGATTTTATTGCTTGAAAGCCTAAAAATTGTATTCTTTTGGAAAATTTTTTGCTTAGACACAATACCAGGGAATTATGTTACTCTAACCAGTGTGGAGGGATAAGGGATATGTCATAGTATTTTGTCACTGTAACAAATACCCAGGATAGAAACTTGAAAAGAAGAAAAGGTTTGTTTTGACTTATGGTTTCAGAGGTTTCAGTTCATGGGTACTTGGCACCATTACTTTGGACCTGTGATGAGGCAGAGCATCATGGTGATGCAGCAAAGCCACTTTACTCATGGTATCCAAGGTTGGGGGTTGGGCACTAGAGTTTTAATATCCCCTTCAAGGGACTATCCCACAGTAACCTAACTTGCTTGCACTATACCCCACCTCCTGAAGGTTTACCACCTTCTGATAATTCTAGGGGCTGGTGATCAAGCCCATAGCACATTGATGGGACTTTGGGAGAAATTTAAGATCCAAAGTATAACAAGGTAGAAGAGAAATCTTAGCTAAAGTGATTACAAAATGATGGAGAAGATACATGGACCATGGAAACCAAAATAAGATGGATTATAGTGACTAGATATACCTATTTGTTGTCATCCTTTTCTGTTCTTCTGTCCTCTGCAGTGTTTTGATATGTTTGAATCCATGTTATTGATGTGGACAAATCAGCACAGCTGCTATTTTTTCTTAGGTTATTTAATTCTCATTCATCTGGTGAGTGTGCCAAGCAATGATCTGTTCTTTTGGTGTCTTCATCATAGTTGTTGAAAGCAGACAGATTTTCTAGGCCTGGAGAGGGCTGGGATAGACAATGACAACTGGAACAATAACACCATTTGTGTTTTTATTTATATCCCCAGAGGGATGCTAAGTTTGTGTTAAGAGTGAGAAAACCTTTATGTTATAAATATCACCTTAAGAGATTGCGAGTGTGGAATTTTCCAAGGTGGTAGTGAAAGTCTGGGTATAAAAGAGGAATGGCAAAACAAGAGTCAGGTTTTCTTTTTGGCTCTGAGAGGGAATTATTCATGTAAACAGAGCTGCTGGCTGCATTGTACCTTGCAAACAGTAAGAGCAGAAGAAATGGCCTCTGTTCCTGTATGTGACTACTTTACATCTGTTAAATTCTTTATTCCCAAATCAGTGAACTGTGAATTTAGAAGTTTGCACGTTTCTCTTCTCCATTCCCCCCAGATCATTTGTTACTACCACAGCTGTCTGTGTAATGATTGCCATCATTAATTATGTCTGGTTATTTATTTTTAAGACCTTTCAAATAGTCCAGCATTAAAAATCTTTCTCTCTACTAGCAGAAAAATACCTAATCTTTTTTCCAATTTTTCCCCAAACATGCATGTTGTTGAATTTGCTGATTCCCTTCCTTCAGATGTTTCACATATGTGTCTAAAAAAAGAGTTACTTTCAGACACTAATGCTTCCCACCAGACCCAGTTGCCTTAACTTTCAGGCTGCCCATTCCCCTTTAGACATTCCTTCAGAGTTTTATAGTTAAATTGGCTGAGGAAACAATAAATTATTTTGAAAAACAAAGTTATGAGAGATATAAAATTTAATATTGAATGTTTCTATTTGATGTTGATTCCTTCTTTTCCATTTACTGGCCTACCCTCTTTTGACCCTTTCTGTTTACAGCCAGATTTTTCTCTAGACTTTGTTCCTCATCTGACTTCTGCTTTGGCTCTGAGGAATGAGTCACATAATTTTAAAATGTAGAATGTCCACAGTCTCTTACTGGGTCATCAGATAATACTGTCTTTTTTTTTTTTTTTCCAAGAAAGCTTCCTTTCTTCCAGCAAGACTTTTAATTTTTTTTTTTTAAATTTGTGACTGAATTTTTCTCTTTCTGGTCCTTCAATATTTAATGGACTTTTTCCTCCTACTTGTGAATTTCCTAGGCTTTCTCTTTGACTGTTCTTTCTCTTTCTTGCTCTTCTTTTATTTTAATAACAACAAAACTTCCCAGAAATTTTTGCAGGCATCTTGTCCCAAGGTCTGAATGACCCTCTCTCCTGGTAAAACTGCTGAGTACTGCTTGGGGCTCATAGGTGCCTGAGAGCTTGTGATAGTCTGGCAGGAAGTCTCCCTTTCTCTGCTCTCATCAATAGGTAGGTGATTTCCGAAAGAGCAGAAACTGCTGTTCATTTGACCCTTTAGACCTTCATGGCAAGGGCAGGTCACAATCTCATGGTGGGATCTATTTGGTATGGATAATGGAGTAAGAGTAAATGGTATATTTGCGGCAAAAACGACCACATGAGAAGATTCTAGCTTTTTGCCCTTTGTGTTACATTTTTATTAGGTAACATATTCACATATTATTAGGTAACATATTCACATATTATAAAATTTAAAAGGTTAAAAAAGAGTTTGTGCTTTCATATACCTCTTCCATTCACCCCTATCTCCTAGAGATATTGACTAAAGACTTTTTATTGTGATACAGTTGACATAGATTTAACATTTTAATCTTTTTCATGTAAAGTTCAGTAACTCACATTATTGTGAAATTATCACCATCATTCATCTCCAGAACTTTTCATCGTAACAAACTGAAACTGTATTCATTAAATAATAATTTTCCACTTCCCTCTCTATTTGTCTGCCAAGAACCACTGTTTCATCTTTCTCTATAAATTTCACTATTCTAGGAACCAAATATAAATAAAGCCATACCATATTTATCCTTTTTTGTGTGGCTTATTTCACTTGGCATAATGTGTTCAAAGTTTATCCATATCATAATGTGTCAGAATTCCTTTCTTTTCTGAGGCTGAAATATATGCTACATAACATTATGGATATTATTTAGGCTTAGAAACAAAGAAAATCCTGACTGTTGACTTTTAAAGTCTCAGTGATCTCTGGAGAGAGCAGAGTTGCATATGTAAATGATGTACTATGGTTTTCCCAGGCCAGGGTAGGAACCTGGGGACACAGTGAGGCTGGGCTGTCAACTTGGGGTCAGTAGATGTGCCTTTTGTGTCCTTAAGTGACTGTAACTGACTTTAGAAAGTAAGCTTCAACAGCCAGGCAGAATGAAGGAGCCCCCCTGATTATTCCTTACAAGCATCATGTGCTTTTCCTAAATGATACCTTAGAGACATTTCACATTAAATGTGTAAAGAAGTGCACATGACAGCATCTTGTTACTATCATTAATAAATGTCCACAGTATAAGAATGATATAATTGTATCTAGCTATCAGGGTTAGGTGTTACATAACTAATTGCAAACATGTAATGCATGATGTTGATAAGTGCTATGAATACTGTTAGAGCATCTAAAACAGGGATTCGGTGACCCAGTGACATCTGGGATTTTGGGAAAAACATTTTGGCAGAATTGGCTTTGACATATGATTGTAGCATGAATAGTAGAAAGACTGGGGAGAACATTTCTGGCACACATACACAAGCCTTGAGGCAGGAAAGAGTAAAGGAATCTGCTGGAGGAAGTAGATCAGTGAGGAGAGGGGAACAGAGAGGACAAGAGGAACGGAACGGTGGTGGAAGTTAGGATCTGCAAGATAGGCCAGAACCAGGCAGTTGAGGTCCCAGTGGGCCCTTTACATGATCTTGGTTTTTATTCTAAAGGCAGTGAGAGGTCTCAAGAGTATGACAGAGAAAAGGGTTTTGGGGATGTTATCCGGTTCATATTTTGGAAATTCTTCTTTGGCTATACTTGGAGGGAACATGGCAAATGCAGATTGTAGGCAGGGAGCTTTGCCCAAGTCCAGATGAAAGATAAGTTTAGTTTGGGCCAGAGTTTTAGGCAGCAGGGATAGTGAATAGTGATGTTTGGGACTGATTTACACCAAGGAGGGGGAAAATGCTGAAGGAGGGGAGAATCACTGATGGCTTTTGGCTTTTGTAACTGTCTGCATAGTAGAATTGTTTGTCTGAAAAGTAAACAGTGAAGCCAGAATAAGTTTTGGCAAGAAAATGATACATTGAGTTTCAAACATGATTTTGAGTTCCCAAGAAATGACCAGTGGGTAACAGCTAATTATTGTTGTAATTATAGCTATAAATTTGGGTTCACAGGAATGTTTGGTTGGAGATATATTATCAACTTTGATAAAGATTCAGAAATTATAGAAGGGAAAGAACTATAACAAGTTCCAAGATTCTGGATATTCTTATTTATGAGTTATAACTTGATATTCAGGGACTCAGTGGACTGCTTTATCCTAGCTTTTGTCTTGATTTTAAGAACAGATGCCATTTAGCATCCTCCATCCTAGAGGATCCACCTTACCTCCTAGTTCTGCAATCAAGATCAGGGTTTCTAAATTTGGCCCTAATTCTAGGTCCTTTGCAGAACTTGAGGGAAAAGCCTTTTGGACTTTGCCCTTGGAAATACTGATTGAGGGATTTTAGAGAGGAGAGAGTAAGCTGGAAGTAAATGTATTGTAGGCCAATCTAGGTTCCAGTGTCAAATGTTTTCCAAGCCCTTCCTTCTCATTTCTGTTTTCCAGATTTACGACTTGCGGCTACTTTGGGTGATAGACACCAAAAATATTTCTGTCAAGAGTTGAAGTTTGCTTGCATTTTCCCTAAGGTTTTATCAGGACAACTCTTCAGAATATATCTCAGCAATCCCAACAACCACAAAAAAAAGTATAAGAAGTGAGTTTGCTTAAGGTCCAGTTTTTTGCAATCTATTCCAGTAAGGGAAACACAAATTTGACTTCTTAGGATTGATAGGAATATGTGATGCACAGAAAACTTTATGCAGAATGTTCTTTTCAAATTGTGTGTACACATCATTCTTTTCTTCAACATTTCACATTCACAGAAACATCTGAAGTTGTCCCATCTGTCTCCTCACAGTCGTATACTCTGTGGCTCTCATCATCTGTCCCTTCTATATCCTCACTCTCATCCTGTAAGTGATGACTGTGCTTCAGTTTTGGAATTCAGGCTGAACTGAGTCACTCCAATGTGGCTGGAGGTTGGAGATCATCACATATTTGGGCACTTATTTGCTTTATTTTTTATGGAAAGAGATGAGAGATCATCCTGGGAGCCATAATTGTTTTTTCACTCTGACAGATCCTCTGATAATTTTAAGTTTCTGTCTCATTTATCTCACAAGAACTATGTCTGTTCATTAGATGTGGCTTGTTTCTTTGTAATACAGTTCTCTGAGCCTCTTCAAGGTTATTTGTGACTTGGTGTGTCTCTGCTTGACATTTCACTATTTTCATCTTTCTTTTGTAGTTGAGTAATCTTGTACTTGGACATTGGATAATCATTGGATCCAATCTTTAAAACTTCCTATTATTTTATATACTGGCATATGGCTAGACAACATCTGGCCTTCTCAGGCCTGAGTAAAGGTGATGACCATAAATCTGGAACATCCACATATGTATAAGATGGGTCTACATATCTATGAAACAGCAAGCTTCCACTCCATGTTCACTTATCTCAGAGGCCAACATGGGAGTTCTACTGTAGGACAGAAACTCTCCACAAAGTCATTTTTTTTTCTTTCTGGAATTTGATCCAAGGTAATTGTGAGATTATCTTGTCTGGAAGAGTAGCAGATGGGGAAGAGTAGAGAGCCAGGTGATATCAGTGGAGGAGAGAAGGTACTGTTGTTAATCTAGTACATCAGAAAGAAGCGGTAATGTTGCTCCAGTATGTTAAAGCCTAGGAGCATGGCTTCTGATCACCAAGTGAGTTAACTGAAGCAAATTCCATGTTACCTTTTGTAGAACTCATTATTCTGTGGTTGTGTTCAATAGCCTTCAAATATCAGTGGACAAACACTTTCTCAATCATTCCATTAGAACAAAGTTTCAGAATCCATTGAAAAGTATTTATTGAGTTACTACTGCATATTCTGTATGGTGTTAATTGCTTTCAGAAGACAAAGAAATAGAAGATGTAGCTTTTCCACACCATTATCAAGATATCTAACCTCTCTTGGGAAGTCTTTATTTGATGTACTTCTGAATTATTTCAATAATCTTCTGTATAGCAATAGGTAACCATGAAAATTTAGAACATTAACATTGGTCCTTCACTATCATCTAATCTTCAAACCCCACTAAAGTTTGAAGCTTGGAGTTTTACAACTCTTCTTCTTGGAAGATGGAAGAAAACATGAGACCTCAAGTAACAAGCATGATCATCTTCCTAGAAGAGCATTTGAGTTATACTTAAAACAGTGAGTAGAGAGATGCAAGACAACTGCAAGTTTCAAAACTCAATTGTATTGGTAACTTTGGGGCTATGACAACATTTTGATGTTTGGCTTCATTTTGAGGAGGAAAAGGAGAAGCAGAGGGAGAAGTGAGTTACTACAAAGACTGAAGTATAAGTGATTGTTTATTATAAGAAGAGATGAATCCAGTTCAACATGCACTAAATATCGAAAACTGTACACTATACTGGGAATGAAAGTGAATTAAAAAGTTTTATACACTACTTGTGGGAATTTAACTTGGGTCAACAACTTGGGAAACTCGCAACATCAATTACCTTTGAACATGCCCTGTAATGCTGCATTTTTCCTCCTGAAGAATTCCACACATGCTTGCAACAAAATACACGCAAAGAAAATAAAAATACAACCTACAGCATAGAGTGAGTTACTGTGAAAAGACAAGATAACCTCAACCATACCATCTTATTTGTTGTTTTAACAAATATTTTTGTTTTATTTTAAGAGAATTTCAAAGTTACAGAAAAGTTGCAAGTATAGTACCAAGAACTTAGTATTTTTTTTCTGAACCATTTGAGGGTAAGTTGTTTAGTCACTGCTCCCATCTTCTCTGAATAATTGAATGTCTATGTTCCACAAACAAGAGTAATCTGCAAATGAATAGGTAACCATAAAAAACCAGAATATTAACATTGATCCTTCACTATCATCTAATCTTCAGATGCCAATAAAGTTTGGCTAGTTGTTTTATATGTAATTGATTCCAAAAGGAATCAGATTCACATGTTGCATTTAGTTGTAAAGTTTCCAGTTTCAGATAATTCTTAAAGTTTTTCCATGGCTCTTATATCTTTGACATTGCTTGAAGATTATAGGACAATTATTTTGTCAGCCACCCCTCAGTTTGAATTTGTCTGATGCTCACTCATTATTTGATTCAGATTATGCATGTGTGACAGAAATATCCAGAAGTGACCTTTCATTTTCTCATTGTGTGACATCCTAGAAGGTGTCATAAGCTTTGGATTTGTCCCGTTACTGAGAATACTGTTTGATTACTTGGTTAAAGTGATGTCTACCAACACAGGCTGCTACACTGTGAAGTTAATCTTTTTCTCTTGGTAATTCCCATGTATTTAGGGAAAAATACTTTGAAACTACATAAGCATTCTGTTCCTCATCCATTTTTTGGCTTTATTCATCCAATTATTTATATTAGTATGAACTTGTGCATGTGTCCATACTATGTAATATATAACATTATTTATTGTACAACATTATTTATGGTAAAAATTATTTCAGCTTGGACAGTGGGAACCCCTCCAAGGCTTCAGTGTCCTTTTGATTTGACCCACTATTGTGTGAGTCATCTCCAGCTTTCTGGGGGTGATGAGACATTCTAAGCTCATCGTGTACTGTTCTTTGCCAGCCCTTTTTCCAGCTGTCCCTTCTTACGGAGAGTCATGTTTAGAGGTAAAGACCTAGGCACTGAGTATCTTCATTGCTATTGGGTATTGCTCTTCCAGCCCTCCTCAATAGACAGAGGTAGGGAAGGTGTGCATATACTCACATACACATGTAAGTCACAACACAACTATACCTTTAGGCTATTAGTGTGTCTACAGGTGTAGAAAACTGTGAATTTACACATCTGCCCCGGATTCCAGTCCAACACCACAGTATTCATTCTAATTTTCTGCCTTTCCATGCATAAGAATAGGTTTTCTGACCATGACAGTGTCATGGTCATTCTCCCTAGCTTTGACCAGTTCTCTGTTTATAACCAGTATCCCTTTGCCATCACTGCTGCTACCTCCTTTTTTCATCGATGCTCTTCTCACCTCAGCTAGACTCCTACATTCAGTGTGATTCTCCTAGGTGCCTCACATGGGTCTCCTAACTCTTCTTGGGCTGTATATCCACACCAGACCTTGGGGCTTTGATTACTCAGCTATGCTCCCCCAAGTGAGATCTTTTACCTCACTTTGGTCAGGCTCTGGAGCACTATACAGTAGTGCTCCATCAATACAGGAACCTTTCTCACTTTGTTCAGGTTCTGATTTTGTCACCCTTCCCTACTGTGTCTAATTTGGGTGACTCCCCAAGCTCTTTCCAATTCTTTTATTCTGTGACCCTATCCAGTGCCTGATTCTGCCTTCTGTGGCTGTCCTAGCCTAACTTCCTTTCTTTGTGTTCACACCCTGCTGTTACTCTGGGTTTTGGTATGATGCCCACTGTCCTGGTGTCCTAGGGCCTCCTGTCCTTATGTGGGTCACCTGCAGGCAGGACCTCTGCACCAACTGTTAGTGGGCTTAGCAGAAGAGATTGCCTCAGCCTGAGCACTGTGCCTTCCTCTCATTTCCCTGTGTTTTTCCAGCTGTTCTTGGCATTTTCTCAATAATTCTTTATGCAGCACTGTAGAAACTTAAGTAAACTTTGTGCTAATTTCAGCATGAAAAAGATTGTTTAACAGTTGCAGTGTAGATAACTCCAGTTTTAAATTTATTTTGCTCTAAAAGCCAGATTTGTTAACTCTTCTTTTGTGAATAACTACAACCTTACACGTTTACTTACAGCAAAGCCTTCCCCAGAGAAAATTCTGTTTTACCACTGATTCGGCTATCTTGTTTGAAATACATCCTAAGTAAATCACCATTAAATTTTGTGTAAAAGTTAGAAAAGAATAACAGGACATAGCAATAGAGGGGGGAGAGTGATTGAAAAAGGAATAGAAGAGTATGTTTCACTACTTTGCATAATAAGATCACCACATCTTTTCTTTCTTTTGTGAGTTACAGATGAACATTTCTAGTCACCTCTTCATCTCTATACCTAGATGTCCTGATAAAGTAAAATACTGCTTTTGTTTTGAATGGGGAATGCAGTCATGAAAGGCGACTGAGGAAATAAGCCTGGAGTGTCATATGGTCACATGAATGACATTGGTTCCATTTACCTGGGTGTTCAGGGTGTGTAGGAAGATCATAGAGTCAGAAGGGGGAAGGTAGAAGTGCAAAATTAAGAAGTGTCGGGTATGGAATATCATCATGAGCAGGAATAACATGTCAAGCAGGAGTGAGATCTAGAACCTGTTGCTTCATTTAGCTGTGGGTGCACCTCTGATGGGAGAAAGGCAAAAGTCTTTCCATAGACATTCCCTTCTACCAAAATACCTTGCCCAATTCTTTAAAAAAAGTCTTATTGTGTATATTTGAAGTTTAAAAAATGATGTTTAAGGATACATATAGATTACAATGACTGGTATTATGAAGCAAATTCACGTATTCATCATCTTATTTTCTTAAATAGATATTTTGTGCAAATGAGACAAGAGCATTTAAAATTATTTAACAGAAACTTCTAATATGATACAATTTTATATCCATTTATTCATCAAAAATTCATTCAGGGGAATATCTTTGAATTCTTTAATGGCCCAAACCATCGTTATTATTGTCTTAGTCACTTTCCTTGTCACTGGACCAAATACAGTTTAAAGGAGGAGAGGTTTATTTTGGCTCCCAGTTTCAGTTCAGTGGTCTGCTGGTCCCAATGCAAAAACAGGATGGCAGAGAGAGATAGCAGAGGAAAAGGTGATCAAGCCATCATGGCCAGGAAGCAGAGAAGGGACGAACTGTGGACAAGGATACCCTTTTCCAGGTCACACTCCCAGTGACTCACCTTCAAACAGATCCCACATCCTAACAGCATATTCAGCTACTGAAATCATCAATGGATGAAACCATTGGTGAGTACAGTTCCATCATGATCCAGTCACCTTCTACACATGTGAGAATTTTGGGGGATTTTAGATCTAAACCATAACAGGTGTCTTTTTCTCCCCAGCTAGTGACTTGTTTTCACCCTGTGAGAACCCAGGAGAACTTCCTTACATTTTGTAAAATAATGAAGCAAAATAGGGTAGTAAGGTAGCTTGGACACAAGTGGGGAAACAGAACTAAGTATGTTGTATTGCTATTTTAGTAAAGAACATCATACGGCAGTTTGTGGTGGGCATGGACTGGGGAATGGGTGAGAATGGGAGAGGCTGGGAGAATACAGTGATTGCAGTTTTGAAATAGTCAGACAGTTAAATCTAGGAGGCAAGATGCTTGACTTCAGTGGGAATCAAGCAGAGTTAGAGCCAGAAGGGCCACTACACATCTGAATGAGGAAGGAGATTGACCTGGGACCCTCTGAAAATGAAAAGCACCTTGCTTCAGTGTGACTCAATAAGGTATAGACATAGAAAGAGCACATGCCAATCAGCTTCACTATAAAGTGTTTGGCAATAGCATACAGCAAATCTGTGGTCTAAAATGTGCTTAGCCTACACCCTCCTTATGGATAAGCCCATAAAGTACACGTGGAGTTTGGGATAAAGACCTCTGTTGATAAAGCTGACATTGCTTGTATTACCACTCTACCTTTTGACTCACTCAATCCTTTCTAAAACCCAAAACACAGATATTATCATCACCTCCTACTTACAGACAGGTAAACTGAGACGGCACCTGCTAAGTGACCTCCTAAAAGGGAGAGGAGCATGAAGAAGTTTTTCCCTTTTTTTGGTCTTAATCTCAGCACTGTTCCTCCTCTTTTAAATCACAGAAGGGCCGGGCTTGAGACTACACGTGTGAGGAGCTTCAGTTTATAGATGAGGGAGCGGTGACGGAGGGAGGCTGCTCACAGAGGGGAGCGGCCCTTCAAGTTAATGCCCGGGTCAGGACTTTTGAACCCAATGTTTCTCACCTAGCAGAAGGGAAAGTGAGTATTAATTGTGTTATTGTTTTCAAGTGTTTTATTCAGTCACTAGCTTGGGGCAACATTTATTCTTAGGAAATGACCTGTATTCTATAATGCATTCTTCTCTTTTTTCCTTCTGCACTCTTCTGTCCCTTCACTCATTCCCTTATCTCCCTCCTCCCCTTCTGGTTTATACCTAATTCTTTCTTTCTCTGGGTTACCTGTTTGCCTGCCTTCCTTCCTTCCTTCCTTCCTTCCTTCCTTCC
>RJWT010046702.1:0-11403 GCA_004365215.1 Cuniculus paca | reverse complement strand
ATCTTCCATCTCCACTGGGAAGCTCTGCCTCCCCCACCCTGACCCCTCGCTTCGGGAACGTTGTTCTGGTCAGGACCTTGCAGAGGCGCTCTGCGGGCTTCAGCGTGGCCCCAGAGCAGGAATCCTTGGTGGATGCAAAGGTCCCACGTGACTCACATGTCAAGGGAGAGCAGGAGGGGACATCAATCCATGAATAGACATGAAGACCCACTATGTGCAGATATGTTTCCAGACACTGACTGTGATCTGATAACCAGGGCAGGTACAGCCCCTGCTTTCTGGGATGTCAGTGGTATTCGGGGTCCACACAGTCACCCTGGACAGCAGAGCAGCTATTACCACATTACGGTAGATGAGATACCTCCTGGCCTCCCTAGATGTGGGTCCCAACAGTGCAGGAGGAGCCCAGACGAGGCCCAGAGAGCTGCGCAACACATCACTGCATGAGCTGAAGCCTGAGGAGAGGCAGGGCCTCAGATATTTATGGGGCAGCAGTCCTGTGCCCTTTAGTGTCACCACACAGAAGATAGCAGTCTCTGTCCCATGGAACTGACAGTGGGGACGGGCCGAGGGACAGTGTGTCAGCCGCCCTGGAGAAGGCAGAGGTGGTCGCACCACTGAACGAGGGCTCCCTCCTGTGGAGCCTCTGTGGGTTCCTCAGGGACCATGCAAGGACCAGGCAGGAGGCCACGTGACTTCCCCTCAGGTGTCCTGGGCATGGAGAGTGGGAGGCAAGGCCAGGCCTCTCACTCAGCTGCTACTCGCCTTTCCCAGGTCCCTGTCATCTGTCCTTGACACCTCTCTGGAGCTGCACACCCAGGTGCATCACACAGCCGAAGTTCTCCTGGTCCAGCTGGAGCAAGCTGAGCCCACTGAGGCAGAGCCCAAAGCTGAGGAGGACTGGGGTATGGGGCCGTGGGCGTGTGGGGAGGGGACGGGTCTTTGGACTTAGAGCTTCCGGGTGCTGAGGTGACCCCTGAACACCGAGACCCTCAGCAGTCAGTGGGGGCTGCAGTCCGGGAGGACTTCCCGGGGGTGGCTCTGTGGGCAGAGCTGTCTCTGACAGGCAGTGGGGAGGTTTTGCCCCAGGAAGGAACAGGGACAGTCGCTGACCTTTTCTCCTCTTGCAGCTGCAGGGCCAGCTCCAGCCCAAGCTGAGGTCCCACCTGCGGAGCCCACAGCAGCTCCCCCTGCGGCTCCCTCCCCAGCTGGGGCGGCACAGCAGGAGCCAGCGCCAGGAAGCCCCTCTGCACCAGCTGCAGGGCAGGGGCTCCTGGTGGCCCCGCAGCAGGGCTCAGCTGCTCAGCTCCCCCTGGGCCCAGCTCCCGCCCCGCCCCTGCCCTTCCCCCCCATCACTGTGGCCCATGTTTTGGCATTTACTTTTGTTCTTGTTTTCTGGGTTTATGTAAATAATAGAATTTTTTTTAAATAAAAGGTAAGATTTTAGTGCAGTTTGCATTGATCAGCGGGGTGGCCTGAAGCACATTCTCAGTGTTGTGCACCCCGCACCACTGTCCAGGTCCAGAACCTTCTCCTCAGTGCTGTGCCCGGGAGCGGTTCCTCCCCTGCCCTGCTGCTAGTCCCTGGCCACCACTCACCTCATGTCCCAGTAATTGACCTTTTCTACAGTTTTCACATCAGTGAATAAGACTTCTCTTCTGTCATATGATCATTAAAGGACTGATGAATCTTGCTTTATGCAAATGAGAAAAATTATAGATAGACCCTATCCATTTTTCATGCACTTACTAAGTTGTGCAGTTATTTTTTTCAGACTAGAAATATTCATTGTAGTATAACAAGGAATGAAATATGAATGAAGAATATAAGAGCAGACACAGCCACAGTCACAGGCTCCTCCTGAGGTGCTCCTCCTTCCCGTCTTCAGCTTAAGGATCACTCAGGCTGTGTGTCCTCACTGCTGGGTGGAGTGTGTCAGCCCACAGCTCTCTGTCACCTCATGCATGCACTGGGGATGTGGCCCCTCATGCTCCATCCCTTGCCCATTCAGTGGTCACAATGACCCAGTTGGCTCAGCAGCTTCTGTTGCAGACATTTCTAGGTTTTCACGGCCACAACAGAGTGGAAAGGATCCTCTGTGTCTGTAAGTGTCACTTTCTAAGGTAGAGTCCTGGCAGTGGAGTTGCTGGGTCACAGTCACAGAGGCAGGGCAGCAACAGGCTCACGTCCATGTCCACAGGTCTGTGGCACCCACAGGCGCAGAGCTCCAGTGACCTCCAGGAAGTGCAGCTCTGTAGGTTCCCAGGAGTCACTTGGGACAGTGCATCCCAGCTGATGTTCGTCACATCTCAGAGAACAGAGGGACAGGAGCACACAGCCCCACCTCTCCTACTTGAAGATAGGGAAACATTCTACAGTTTTTGATTAAAATTTATTTCTAAAATATGAAATCTCAGAGCTCCTGGGTACCGGGCAATAAAGGTTCCTAGGGGTGACTGGCCCAGCCTTGCTCGGGACACTGCAAAATGCTCTTCACTGAGATACTTTACGAATCAGTAAATTTATTTCTCAGTACTGGAGATTGAACCTAGGGCCTTCTCCCTGAGCTACATCATCAACCCATATAATTTTCGCTTTTAATTTTGTCATAGTCTCATTAAGTAGCTATGTTACCCAGACTGGGCTTGAATGTATGGTCCTCTTGCCTCAGCCTCCCAGAGTACTGGGATTACAGATGTGCATCATCTCACCTGTCTTCATTAAGCAGTTTTGAAAAACAAACTTCAAAATCTATTGCTATGCCCGGGTGTCCACCTTTATGGCTTGTGTCAATCTGTAATCTCTGGCAAGATGTGTGGACTCCACCAGACGGGTAGTTTTCCCAGAGTGTCCAGCAATTTGCTGCCCTTGTGCCAGGTGAGTGGCCTTCATTCCAGGACTGCCTGCCTCCTAGGTGGTGACCACAGGCTTTGTACCGGCCTCCTCCCCAAGCAGGCCCTGATGTGCAGAGACCCCACATGGTTTCCTAACTTTCAGGAAGTTGAGCTGGAGAGTGAACAGAATGGGCCCTTCCCAGGAGACCTGCCCCCTTCTAACCCAAAATTCCTGCACAAGGGGTAGGGGCTGGAGACAGCCCCATGCTTGAGTCTGTGCCCATGAAAGCTTCAGGAACCATCTTATCAGTCTCCATGTAGGGCCCACAGCTCATGACCTGCATGAGGCTGTCACAGGCTCCCTCCATGACCCCATACGAACACCCCAGCCTTGCAGTTATCTTATGGGCTGAGCGTCCCAGACTCTGAGCATCGTGCGGGCAGGGTGATGAGAAGGGATGTGGCCGAGCTGGGGTCCCGGTGATCTCACAGTTCAGCGTGCTGGTCTCCATGAGTAAAGACATGGAGGGCAGCCTTGAGACACAGCCCAAGCATCCATCTGCACAGTGCCAGCTCTGGTCCTTAGGGGCTCAGACAGGTGGTCTCTATGGGGACTGGTGTCAGGGCCACTCGGTGAAGGGTTCACCGCTCAGCTTTACCACCAATTTGAGCAGGAATTCCTGAGGAAATGTGAGTTCAGAATGCACTGGCTCTGAAGCACCATTCAGTCTTTTGACCTGGTCTGCACTGCAGGGAATTTCAGACCAGAAACTGGGGACAGACTGCTGTATTTATTAAGAAAACGCCTGAGCACATGAGGAACCCAGCTGCCCACGAGTCCCAGTCAGGGGCCATGACTTCAGTTCCCCAGCAGAGAACAGGAATAGAGGTGGGGAATGTTGCAGGCCTCAGAATGGAGAGCAGGGACTGGTGCGGGGAGCCTAGGGTTCTGGGGCACCACAGGTGAGGATCAGTTCCACCTGGGGAGGGTGGGGTTCGCGAGATCAGTTCCCAGGAGGAACTATCCTGGCTTCCCCGTCAGACCAGCGAGCGCTAGGTGCTGCCCTGAAGGCTCTCAGGGACCTGTAGCCTCCTCAGCACTGGGAAGGTGGATCGCGTCCTACTCTCAGGAGATCCTGGGGCTTAGCAAAGAGGAGGGAAGAGGAGGGAAGGTGAGACCTCGTCCCAATCCATCTCTCCCAGCTGGCTGTGGCTTTGGGGACGCACATGACTCATCAGAAAGAGAGGCCATGAAAACCCCTCAGTGAGAAAAGAAAGAAGGGAAAAAAAAAGTTAGAAATTTATAAATATATATATATAAGATAGCTAAGATGATTTTACTACCAATTTTATTAGTTCTTAAAACAAAACAGTTAACATTCATAGGACTGGACCGATTCTGTACACCTATATCTGGTCATCTGAGTAACTCTTGAAGATAACTATACAAAATAACAACCTTTGGTATCTTCCTATCACCTTGTTTAGAAAGCCTATATTGTTATTGTTTTGGGCTATTATTGTTATTTATCTGTCTTTGTTGCTTCTTGTTTTGCTTTTGCTTTGTTCTGCTCTTCCCTCTAGCACAGAAAGGATAAATGTACATGTGTACGCTTATATATGCCTAGAACTACTCCTAAAGAGTTTACAAGAATAGATTTTATTAAGTATCAAGATATCAACAGCTACTTTGAAGAAAATGAGACATTATGGTGGCCATAGCTGATTTCTTATCTTCATGTTCTGAAGTCCAATAATGCATTTATTGTTTGATTTGATTGGTTTAAGTCTGTTTTCTACTATTTGATTGCAACATGCGAGAAGATATGAACAGCTTTTTTGAAGAAAACAAAGGACATTAAGGTAGCCATTGTTGATTTCTTTTGTCAGGTTTGAAGGACTGTAATGCTTTCACTCTTTTGTTTTATCTGGTTTTATATTATTTTGTGTTGTTTGAGTTTATTGTGTGTGAAGGTATGAACAACCATTTTGAAGGAAACAAGAGACACTATGGTAGCCATTGTTGATTTCCTGTTTTGTTTTGAAGTCCTGTATTGCTTGCATTGTTCTGTTCCGATCTGTTTTGCTGTGTTTTACTCTATTTTGTTTTGTTCTGTTTTGTTTTATTCTCTTTAAAAGAAAAAAGAAAAAAAAAAGAAAACCCCTCAGTGACTGGCTGCCTGTGGGCCTGGGAGGCCCTGACCATGGGTGCTGTGGGGGAGGCTGTGAGGAGGAGCGTGACCCTCCTAGCCCTCTGAGCAGAGCCCACCCTGCAGCTCCATGTGCTGCCTGTGCTTCCAGAGGCCTGTGTCTCTCTGCTCTGCACTCATCTCTGTGAGGCCTTAGGGGAGTCCCAAGGGTCCCCTCTGTGCCTGCCTGACAGCCCAGCACCTCTGCCTTAGGACTCGCTTGTTGCCTGCTTTGACCAAGCACACAGCCCTCTAGATGGCAGGGCCCAGGTTCCCCTGCACACAGAGTGGACTGTCCAGGCTCTTCCCATGACGCCCCAGACCACACCACACAGGTACCCTCCCAAGATGCCATCTCAGGGTCACAGCACCACATCCTGCCCTGATCCATCAGTAAGCAGTTATTTAACATGCTGAATGTGCCTGAGCTCCTAGCCTCTTGATTTTCTCCCTCTGAGGGGGAGTGTAAATTAGGTTTGCCATGCTGATTCCTTCATGGAGAGGAGCTAGTAAGTGGGGAGCTTCTCCTTTTGTCTTTCTTTCCCATTATTCTTTAAGGATGTTTTAGGGTTACTTCCCTCACACACTCTCACACACTCTATGTGCTTTGTGACAAACCACTTTTGGGAAAGAGCACCATGAACACAAAATGAATAAGCTGCATAGCACAGGTTTTATAACTATATTTTTAATGTGGCTTTAGGAGGTATGCCAGTTGTATCCTAGATGCATTGTTTATAAAATGCATTTCAGAAATACTTAGATATGTGTGGTAAAATGATGAGACCATAATACAGATAGCCAATTTACATGGGTGAAATAATTATGGTCAAGGACAGAATTTTATATTCAAGAAACAGGTATGGAAGGTCAAAAGAACAGAGCAATGATCCTATAGAACCACATATATATGGAAGATTGAATATCAAGAAAAGTGCAAAGGTAATTCAGTGGGAAAAGGGTAATCTTTATGATAAATGCATCTGGACACATGTCATACATGGGTGTGGTCCATAGAGAGTCATGAAAAAAGTATGATCTTTGATCCTTATCTCTTATCATATCAAGAGTAATTAACTCAAAAATGATCAATGCCCAAAATATGAAACATAAATCTATGCCATTTTGTTATAGTTTAGATGTAAAATGTCACCCAATGCCTCATGTATTTGGAGAGTGTTTGGATCACGTGGGTCCTATCCTTATCAATGAGTTCACCATTGATGAGTTCCCTGGGCAAATGTTTTGTTAGGAGGTGTGGTTTTGATGGAGGTGGGTCACTGAGATTGAGACCTGAAAGCCTGGGCACTTGCCCCTGGCTTTTCCCTAGAGCTGTGCTTCTGGCTGCCATGAGGTCAGCTGCTTTCCTCTGCCTCCACTGCCCTCATGTGGTGTCTGCCTTAGACCTGACCATGGACTCACCCCACTGAAATATGTGAGCCAATATAAACATCTCCACCTGTAAGTTGTGATGTCAAGTATTGTGGCCACGAATGAGAAAATAAGTAATACACATTTCCATGGGACAAAAATTGTTAATTTCAAGGATTAGTTGGAAATTTCCTATACTAACATCATAAACATTAACCATAGGAGAACAAAAAATGTTGGATTAGGTTTCATTAAAACTCAGAGCTCTCCCTTCAAAGACATTGTTATGAGAGTAAAAGAACAAGGCACAGATCAGGATAAAAAACTTGCAAGTCATGAGAGTAAAAGAACAAGGCACAGATCAGGATAAAAAACTTGCAAGTCATGAGAGTAAAAGAACAAGGCACAGATCAGGATAAAAAACTTGCTATTAAATCTGAGAAAAACTTCTTTGTATACCATAAAAGAAATTAAAACACAACAATGAGAAAATTTTTAAAAATTGAAAGCACAAGCAATGAAATTTGAAAAGGTATTTCAGCATGGAACACAGATCGGAATTCAAATAACAAATAACCACATAAATATTTCTCATCATAATCAGTTTGCAGCTAAGTGAAAATTCAGTCCACAAGGAAATACCACCTTTACCTTTTGAAAAGGAAAAGTCAAAGTCTGACCGCACAGGTGTTGATGAGGAAGTGTAGGAATGAGAACTTGTCAACATTGCCAGTGGTATGATCACTTCAGAATGCATTTTGCCAGTTTAGCCAAGAGTTAACAACTGACTATCTTGTAATATTTCCTGTGTGATCAGGGTTTTGTTCTTAAAGTCTTTCCCTGCACTTATGTCTTCTAGAGTTTTACCTAGTATATCTTCCTGCAGATTAAGTGTTTCTGTTTTAATACTTAGAACTTTGATCCATTTGGATTTTAGTTTAGTGCATGGTGACAAATATGGCTCCATGTTCAATTTTTTCATTTGGAAAGCCAATTTTCCCAACACCATTTACTGAAGAGTCCATCTTCCAATGAAGGTTTTTGGATCCTTTGTCAAAAGCTGAGTGTGTTTGGAGTTGTTTCTACATCTTACATTCTGTTCCACTGATTGACAAGTCTGTTCTTTTGTTCAATACCATGCTGTTTTTATTACTACAGCTTTGTAGTATAACTTCAAATCAGAGATTGTGATGCCACCTACCTTGCCTTTATTGTCCTGCACTGCTTTTGATATTCTAGGTCTCTACTGGTTCCATAAGAATTTTAGGATTATTTTCTCTAGTTCTGTGAGGAATGTTATTGGTATCTTGATTGAGATTGTGTTAACTCTGTATATCAGTTTCAGAAGTACCACCATTTTGACTATATTGGTTCACTTTAACTAGGAACAAGGGATATATTTCCATATTCTGTTGTCCTCTTTTATCTCCTTTCTCCGAGTATTACAATTTTCATTGTAGAAGTCTTTCACTTCCTTGCTTAAGTTAATTCCTAAGTATTTGTCTTGACGCTATTGAGAAAAGTATTGTTACCCTCATTTCTTTCTCAGTGCATTTATTATTACTGCACAAGAATACTATGGATGTTTGTATGTTGATTTTGTATCCTGATGTGTTACTGAATTTGGCTATTAAATCTAGGAGTCTTTTAGGGGAAATTTTGGGGTCTTCCACATAGCAGATGTGTCATTTGTAAATAATATTAATTTTTCCTTTCCTATACATATGACTTTTATTTATTTTTCTTGCTGTGTTGCTCTGCCTAATGTTTTGAGAACTATATTGAACAGCAGTGGGGATAGCCAACATTCATGTCTTGTTCCTGATCCTGATATTAGGGGTAATAAAACATTTTCAGTTTCTTTCCCTGTAATATGGTATTTGCAGTAAGTTGGTCATAAATAACTTTTATCAGATTGAAATAACATCTTTATATACATATTTTATTCAGTATTTTTATCATGGATAAATGTTGGATTTTGTCAAAATCCTTTTCTGTGTCTATTGAGATGATCATATGATTTATTGATTTGCTTTTGCTCAACTATCCCTGCATCCCTGGAATGAATTTTAGTCATAATTTGTGATTTTTTTAATGATTTGCTGCATTCTGCTTGTCAGTATCTTAATGAGGATTTTTGAAACTGTGTTCATTTAAGAAATTGGCCTGTAGTTGTCTTTTTTAGCTAGGTCATTTTCTAGTTTTGGAATCAGGGTAATGCTAGCTTTGAGGAATGTCTTTGGGAGTACTGCTTCCTTTCATTTCATTAAAAAGTTTCAGGAATAATGGCTGTAGATCATCACTAAAAGCTCTTGTAGAATTCAGTAGTGAATTAATGGGGACCTGGACTTTTCTTAGTTGGTAGTTTCTATTACATCTTTAATTTCATTGATATTGAATTATTCAGGATGTTTATATCTTTTTTGTTTGACTTTGGTGGCTCATGTGTATTTAGGAACTATCTACTTCTTCTGAATTCTCCATTTTATTAGGGTAAAAGTTTTCAAAGTAGTTACCAATGATTTCTGAATTTCAGCAAAATCTGTTATGACTTTAGTGTTCATTCTAATTGCATCGATTTGGGCTTTTCTTTCCTTTTTAAATTCCTTTTTATTTTGGTAAGATGGGCTAGAGATTTCTCTTTTGTTTATTCTTTCAGAGAACAAACTCTTTGGTTCATTTTTATTCTTTGTATTTTTTAGTCTCAATTTCATAAATTTCTTCTGTGATATTTACTTTTTCTTAAATATTCCACAATTTATTTCAAATGTATGTGCCACATATTCCCATAATTACAAATCGTGTCAGCCTTAGTTTGAGAGCCAAAAGCAACAGAAGGATATATTACATCTAAAACTTTCCATTGTTCTGGATAGTTCACCCAATACATTCAGAAACTTAGAGGTAAAAGTATTAATATTGTCATTATTTTCTGAAAATTACTATTTACATGAAAAAACATTCCTAAATTCTTCACCAGGATATTTAGGAGCAACAATAATAATAATACCCATTTCAAAAGTGAGGAGAAAAGATTTTTGAAACTTTTCACAATAAAATGATAAATATTACAGAACCTAAGATTTTAACCTCATTTAAACATGTACAATATATACATGTACTGAAATGTAGCATGTTACCATGTCAATATCTTTAACACTTATGTTTTCATATCTCAGTTAAAACTAAATTTAAAAAGGACATTTGGAGTAAATTAAATGCTCAAAATGTGACAGTTTTCCTATACAAAGGATGCAACTAATATGATTCTAATTCTCATGAGAACCAAATAAAAAAACTAACTAGCAATACTTACGAAAAAATTATAATGAGAAAAATCCTATCTTTGTGTATGTTTTCGAAAATACCAGTAACCCAAAATAATGAATTCCTTGGGATAGGGATGTAGGAATTGAAGTCATATTCAGATAGTGTTGCTTTGCCTTATATTTATCTATGTCTATGCCATTCTGTGTGTTGATTTATACTGGGTAATAAAGGTGAGACTCACTAAGCTGGACTAGGAGGAAACATTTGCAGCTTCTGTGCAGAAAAATTCCAGAAGCCACTCTGAGGGCAGTACCTAAAGTCGTAAGATATTGTTTCTGAGGAAGAATTTATTCAAATAAAGTGTGTAAGTATTTTTACTGATTTTAATTTTTGAAGTTAGCAACAAAAGTTTTGTTGACTGACAAGTTAAATATTTAGTACACACAGAATTGCTGGCGAATGCATGAACTGGTCAAGTAGTTGGCAATATCCAACTACTTACTTCAGGGAGTAGGGAGAGATACCAGGGGTCTGTCAGTTTTCTCAAAGCACAGGTGCTCCATCAAATACTTCTCACCCTGGACTTAGTGGGAAAGTCTTGAGGGAAAACTCCAAAGAGAATGGTGATCATAAATTTCATGAGGTGCTCTGTACCATGGAAATACCTCATTTCTTCAATGATTTTGAAGAAAATTTTTTTCAGGATATATATGTTGCAGTTGGAAGTTGTTGTCTTTCAGAACTTTATTCCAAGTTCTCCTGGTCTCTAAGGTTTGTGTTGAGAAGTTGGCTATAATTCTAATGGGTTTACCTTTATAAGTGATTCATTACTTTTCTCTAACAGCTTATATGATTTTGTTCCTGTTAGACTTTTGGTGCGCTGCCTTTAATTTTACACGTAGAAGTTTTGTTTTGATCATAGCTATTTGAGTTTCTATATGCTTCACTTATCTGTATCTTTATTTCTTTCCCTATATTTGGAATATTTTCTGTTCTTACATCAGCCAACAGGTTTTTTAAATGTCATTTGTTCTATTGTATGATTTTTCATATATTTCAATTAATCTTAGTCTTCTTTGCATCCTCTAGAGTGTTGGATCCATTTTTTTCATGTTCCCTTGTTGGTTTAAGGTGTCTTTGACTAATGGGCTTTTGAAGGCATCTTTGTCTTCTAATTCTGAAATTTTGTCCTCACTTTTTGTTTCTGTGGCCCAAACTTTCAATACAGTTTGAATCTACTGAATTTCTAATTAAAATATTTTTATGGACTCTAATTCATTCCAAAACAGGTCATTCATATTGTGTATCATTTTGCTTAGTTCAGCTAGCTTTTTATTAATGTCTTCTGAAAGCTCCCTCAGCATTTTGTTTATTACTGCCATTATCTGTTTAGTTATATCTGCTGCAATCCTACCAAGCATCTTTTTGATCTGCTTCTTTAACCTCCTCTTGTATCCTTTCTAATGATTTGGGTGTGTGACTTTTGTTATTCTCCTCCCTCATACCCCTGGGTTGGCTTTGGGGGAGATGAGAGTCTTGTTAAGCATTTTATAACTTTATCTTGTCATGTTTCTATTAGGTTTCTTTGTTTGGTTGCTTTTGTTTTGTATTGATGTTTGTGGGCACTTATAGTGGAAAGACTTTGTTGCTAGTATAGAAATCTCTTTAGTTAGTCTGCTTTTCAGTGGTGTCCTTTGCCCCTGTCTCAAGATTCAATTACCTCTGTTAATTTGGGAGTG
>RJWT010046700.1:0-11416 GCA_004365215.1 Cuniculus paca | reverse complement strand
AAAAATACCAATTATTTTTGTGGAAATACTAGAATTCACTATGAAACAGTCCTTAAACCTAGGTTACAGAAAAGAGATAAGAAGCCCCTGCTTCCTGGTGAGACTGGTCCAGTCTTTGCTACTTTAACTGTCTGGCTTTACCAGTTTTTATAACACCACACACACCTCTGTTTTAACACTTGTAAAATAGAGGGCCAGGGATTTAGCTCAGCAGCGTAAGCACCTGCCTGGCAATTGCAAAGTCATGAGTTTGATCCCCGATATAAAAACACTTGTGAAATAGAGATCATTCTGAGATGACATGTTACATGCAAGAATCATTCAGTAAATTATAGTGATTACTATTATCATAGCTTTTATCATCATCATTATTATTGCCAGTGATGATGGCTATCCCCTTCGTCAACTCACCCAACATTTATTGACTATGTCCTTTGTGATCCAGGTGGGGAAAAGCAAGATGCCTGCCATGAATGTACTTTATCGCTCATCCAACTAACCATGGAAACATTCATAGAAATGAGGAAGGCCCATACTATGTCAGGCTTGGGTAAAAATAAGGATACAACTGTAGTAACAAAAGCACATTATTTGACTTCATCACCGTCAGTTGTGAGAATTAAGACACCACTCAATTCTTTACCAATTAGATCTTGGCGTTGTTGAGTGATTTCTTGAGGAATCATGAAATAGTTCCCTTGGCTGGCAAGAAACAGTGCCTGAAAGTTCCCTATTGCTCCCTCCTTTTCACTGCTATCCTCAATAAAACAAGGATGAACTTTTCAACTGTCCTCAGGTGGCTATATACATGTGATTTTTGTGGAGGATGACTGGGAGAATCGGAAAAATATTTTTAAATGCTAGCTTAATCCTTTACACCAGCTTTCCCTTCCTAGATTAACAGATTTTTCCACTATCAGTGTCTTATCTGTTGCTTCATATTTCATATGCATTTCTAATTCTTGCCAGGATCCTGAAAGGTATTTTTGAAAACCCCTTTTCCCATAAACTGACTGAGTACAAAAGTTAATGACACATCTTGAGAAGACCAAAACTTCTTTCTGACCTAGGTGACTCCCAGCAAGAACCTTCCTCCTGGTTCTCCTTCTCCTAAGTTGCACTCAACACTAGGGATGTGTCCCATTGAATAGATTTGTGAGTGAATGCTTAGTCCTCTGCATCCACTCCATATTCCTGCATGCTTAACCAGAGCTACTAGTGAAAAATGAACTTTATGTCACTTCTTGTGATTTAAATTACCGAATAGGAGCCGGGCGTGGTAGCTCACGCCTGTAATCCCAGCACTCGGGAGGCTGAGACAGGCGGATCGTTGTGAGTTCGAGACCAGCCTGGGCTACAAAGTGAGCTCAAGGCCAGCCTGAATGGCATAGCGAGACCCTGTCTCAAAAACAGGGCTGGGGATCTAGCTCAGTGGTCTAAGCGCCTGTCTGGCAAGCGCAAGGTCATGAGTTCAATCCCCAGTGCCGCAAAAAAAAAATAAATAAATAAAAAATAAATAAATTACCAAATAGGGCAGTCTGGTGATCTCAACATGTCAGGAAAATCTTAATCAAATAGAATTTTATTTTTACTTTTTCTATATTGCTGCTCCCTCGCCCAAGCAATTCTCATGAAAGCTGGCAGAAACAATAGGGAAGCAATCCCTTTTTCTCATACTAGTGTGTATTTGTGCATTATTTGATTTTAAGTCCTTCTTATTCTAAGTAGAAAGACATTGAGTTCTCAGAGAAGTCTATCAATCCAGAAACGCAATATTCTCAATTGAAAGTAACAGCAATTCCCTCAGAGAGTTGCTCACCTGAATAAAGGATTCCAATGACCAATGCAGTAAGTTTAGGTGGTAGTTATTATATGGTAGGACAGTGACCCTTCGTGTCTTCCTTCTCTGCCATCCTTACTAAGTGGTTTCATCCTTATGATCATAAGAGGGCAACTGCAGTTCCAAGTGTCATGTCTGAATTCCAGACAAAAGGAAGGAGAAAAGAGCAAAAGGGGAAAGGATATGTGAATCAACTTTGTCCTGTTTTAGACCCTCTCCCAGAAACCTCATCCAGTAACTGCTGCTGACATCTCACTGAAGAGCACAAGGTCGCATGTTAATCTCTGTTTTCTTTAGCTGAGTTCACTGCCATCCCAAACATCAGAATGTTGTCGCCAGGGAAGGAGAGATTGGACATGTGTCTGCCAAGAGAATGATGTTTGATGCCGGGACTAAGATCATCACAGACATGTGAAAGAAAATTGTGACGTGTAATTTCTAAGAAGAACTTTTAGGTTATTGGCATTCTCCAAAAGAAAAACAGGAATTTGAAGCAAGACGGTTTCCTCAGCTGTGCCTTCCAAGGTCCAGAGTGAAATGGTAGGTAACACTTTGCATTCCAAGATGAAAGGATGCACATTCTGCATGGGTTTTGCCAAGAGAGTAGCTGTTAGCTTGTCCTCTGTGCATTTATTGTCCACACATCCCCAGCCTACATACAATGGGTACAAGTGTTGCCCTGCTTCCGATCAGGTGAAAAAATCTGCAGGAGAACCATGTAGAGCACTTGCCTTGTGTCCTCAAAGTTAAGAGACACAGCATCTGGTATTTGACTCTGCCCTAGGAAAAACTCAAGACAGAAGTTCATTCATAGTCCTGGCCTGAGGGCAGAGCAAAGAAGGTACCTGTGTCCAGAGACAAACTTCCTTCAAAGTCAGAATCAGGGGCATGTTTTTTCAGGAATTAGGTATGGAAGAGGGTTTGTTTGGATAATGAAACAGCTAAGACCAAAGATCCATCCTAAATAATAATCTATTTTTATTTCTGCAATCGATGCATCATTATGCATAGGGCAATATTACGTGGTCTGGGACAATCCTAAGTGACCTCTTCTATACCAGCAATGTAACTAATAGCTCCTCCTTTGGATGGTCACTTGGTAGTGAGGAACTCTTATGATGCACAGAGCTGGATTATCAGTGTACTGTTTCCAAAGATGCTAGTCTATGAGCACACTAAAACATTACTGAGACAGTACTATCAACACTCTTTTTTGAGGAAAATGTATATGTAGTTAATTAGATTACTTTGAAGTATCAGTTAGGATATAGAAGGGTCATAGGAATAACAGCAGATGATTGCTAAATTACTTTCTCAGAAGGATAATTTTAGGTAACAGGAGACCTTTCATCTTGAAAACAGGTTAGGAAGTTTAAACAGATCAAGGAATAGAAGACAACATGCAGACTGTTACAACTGATCTCCTGGTCTGTGTATACTAACACAGAATTTGTTTTATACAAATAATAAGCCAGGAATTTAGCTCAGCAGCATAAGCACTTGCCTGGCAAGCATGAGGTAGTGAGTTCGATCCCTGGCACAAAAAAAAATTGAACAAATATACAAGGAATTTAAGAAGTGTCTAACAACCTTCCTGTCATACATTTTCATGTCTTAGCCAAATCTTGTCAATGCACACTAGTTTTTAGCAATTAAAAGTTATTAGGTGATTTTTTTCCCCTACAAGATCATGTTGGAACAAATGAAAATCTGAATATGCCCAAAAGCAGTTTCTTTATATGTGAAAATCATCAGTTATGTACATAACAGGACACAAAGATAGGTAACAAATGATCTTTCTAGAGGCAGATCCTATCACTACTACATTTACTATCTCTCCCAAGAATGTGAAGAGGAAAAACAGGAGGAAGAAAGGAGAAAGCCTAATATAATCAATACAGACAGAGATTAAAAATATCCTCAAGATAGAGCATGCTGGGCCAAGTTGATGAACTATTTTCTTTAAACATTTTCTTTATACATAGTCAATGAAAAGTTTGATTAGGATAGTCTGCTAGTAGGTGCCATTCATGATCCCTTTAAAATTGTAGTAATCCCTTAATTACCTCTTGGATGTAGTCTTTCATGAAGTTTCTAATCTACCTAGCTTATATGCGGCACATATTTCTCCTCATCCATAGAGAACCATGAAAGAGCTTGTTACATGCCTTGCTGAAATCCAGCTACACTGGGCCTACCTCATTTCCCTAATATAGTCATCTAATAATACTATCAAAGTAATAAATGGGGCTGGTGCGGCATGACTTATTCCTCATGAACCCAACACCACTCAAGTCCTTAGTCGTTACTGCTACTTCTCCACGCCTGCAGACTCTATACTATAACATCCTGCTGGCTCCAAGGCCAAACCCTTCTCGGGATTTATGAATTTCAATTTCTTTCCTTTTTAGAAATCAAAATAGCATTTGCTCCTTTAGATTTCTGGCATTTCTGTGATTTGCCACAAATCTGCAAAGATCACACATTTCAATAAAAGTTGCCAGATATTAAATGCTTACTAGACGTCAATCAGCATGCTGAGAGCTCTCGTGCGCATTATCTCCTCTCTCTGAAGGAGATCAGTGGGCTCAGCCAGGCTTTAGGATGCAAGAACATAAAAGGTTAATTTTGAACATTTTTAAATGAGCATAATGGACTTTATTATCTATTTTCCTACAAAATTCAGGTGTCCCTAAGATCATTCTGCCAAGCAAACTGCCTTCTCTAATATCCTAAAGAGCATCATTCAAGTCCCTGTTCCTTCCATTTGGAAAAAAACCAGCACCTTTTTCAAGAGCTTCTGAGGATCCAGAGGGTGTTTATTAATCCTGTTGTCACTTGTCACCACTGAGAGCAACGTTTCTAGGTTTTTTCAAGTTGCTTCTCCAGACCACTGATCCGTCACCTCTCTTCTATACTTCATGCTCTGAGCAGCTCCTCTTTATTTTCAAACAGAGCTGCCACTAGGCTATAACAGCAAAACCCCAGAAATTGCTTGAAAATGACACAAGGTAGGAAGCTCAGTCTACCTCACCACTCTGAGGGCTTCCACCACGATGCATGTAGAAAATAATGGGGAAAGAGAAGAAACCACTTGAAAATCCCTTTACTTTGACTTCTACATATGGGGTTGGAGCCCTTCAGACCCTGTTCTCAGGACTCCATGACCTTCTAGGACCCCCACTGGATGTGTCGCCTACTGTGCATTGCATATTTCTTCTCTTCCATAGGGAACCATGAAAGAGCCGTTTCTCTGAGTCAGGAACATGGAATGAGATGAGAGGAGATGTGATGGATACACATCCAACCATGAGGACAGTGCTAGCTCTAAACAGGATGGGTACAGCCATATAAATGAGTTGCACATTGATGTCATATATGCTACCATTTAAAAAATGTTTTATCTGTTTTTCAATACTTTTCGTTTATTTGGAAATTAGATATCTTCAGCGGAGCATATTTCTATGCTGTTGTAATGATTTTAATTTCTAAACACTCAAAAGGTGTTTGGAGCTAAGTCTGGCAATTAAGGTGACTAATGTGCCTTTAGGTCAGAAAACCAGATGTGACAATATTGCAATGATACTGATGTTTTCTTTAACTGGGGAAAGAGCTGTTAAGAATATTCCCAGAGAGGAATTTACAAAGATGTTCAAGCATTTGCAGTGTGAGCACTGTGAAGTGCAACACTCACCAAGAACATGTGACACTGTGGCTAAGAACAGGGCCTTTGTTGGTTACAGCTCCAGGGCAAATGCTAGACTCTGCCTCTCGCTCATCAATGTGGAGAATTTTTTGACCATTTTTTCACTTCATATTCTTCAGCTGTAATAGATGAATAAGACCTTCCAGGGAAGAGTTGTTGTGAGGGTTTTCATGCCACATGAGTGGCACCTAGTTGGGGATTTACTGATACTTTTACTTTTTCAACTTTAGTGGACAAGGTCTAAGATTCATGAAACCCCTTCCTGGCTTCCCATCTCAAGGTATGTGTTTTAGAACAAGTGAAAAGAATGATTACATTCCTGTAAGATACGGTGGCCCTGAGTTTGCTGCTTCTGGGCTTTAATGTACCCAGGAGCAGAGGAGTTATTTCTGAGTATCCAAGAGGTAAAGACATGAAATGAATAAGATATAATTCTATGAAATCTATACATTTTTTAGCAAAACTAGGGATTGAACCTAGGGTTTTTGTTTGAGGATAGAGTCTCACTAAGTCACTCAGACTTGGGTAAAACTGTCTGTCCTGTTTCCTCAGCCTCCCAACAAGCAAAATCAAATGGCCCACTGCCCAGTGAAATTGAGATCTGTTCACGATTTTGCTGCATTGATTCATGGGGAGTTCAGATTGAGCTGGCATAGAAAAACAATCCAGAGAAAATCATATGAATATTCCCTGGGTCAAAGTTTTCTCTTCTTTTTTATAGAGTATGTTTTTACACACATAGCCTGAAGTATGATTTTAAAATATGATGCATGTTGAAATGAAAAAAATTATTACAGCTAGACACATGGCCATTAATCCCCCTCAGAATACTACCCCTCCTTCAAATACACTTGTCGCATCATTCTTGCAACTCTCTGAAGAAGTTCTAGACATCCTCTTCCATGAACATCTTTATGCTATTGTGGCTGCTTCAATAACCTGAATCTACTCAAAATGTTTACCTTCAGACCTTCTGACTTTGGAGAAAAACCAGAAGTCATACATGATTCAGTGACAAGGTAAATGAGGACACAGCATCATGATTTTATGGTTGGATGACACATGATAACAGCATTCATGATAGTTTTGATCACATCACATGAAGACACTCACAAAATAAGACTTCCAGAACCGCTTCAGAAAGTGGCAAGAATGATGGGATAAATGTGCTTAAAGCAAGTGGGAGTATTTTGAAGGGGGTTAATTGCAATGTGTCTTTTACTGCCATCAATTTTTATTTATACACATGCCATATTTTTAATCACCTCTATATACACATAAAACACATACTACAGGAGAGAAAGATTTTCCTTTGAACCTTGAAAGAGATACTCTATTCTGTCTGGAATTCCCAGTTTGAGACAATGGGAATAATAGTAAAGGGGCATAAAAGAGTAGTTTCCTATGGTAATGGCCATTACTGGAGAAATCTTGTGAGTGACTAGGCATACTTATTATTAAAACTAATTTAAATAATAGCAATATTTGTGAAGCTAATAAGCGCAATACTAAATGATGTCTACATTGTTCATATTTGCTTCAGTTTCACTTAAAAGTATCCCCTAGTCACATATTCAAGAATGACTTTTATGCATATAAATATCAATTACACAGATGTACTAAAGTGCAAGTAAAAGAAATCAAGTTCAAAGGAATGTGCAAGGCTGTTTGAATTTCTGGACATATTTAGAGAATGGACCAGGCTAAGAAGGTAGAAAATGGTCTCCTCTACTGGGGTAGGGAGAGATGGCAAGGAGAAATCCTGCTCTTTTAAAGGAAATCATTCATAGTTGGATTGCTGGTGATTTTACAAAAGAGAAGAGTCCCCGCAGCAAGGGAAGCCGTGTTCCTGCAGCAGGCAGAGTTATGGGGTCAGCGTGAATTCCATAAAGCTTCTGAGGCTTGTGAAAGACACTATATGGGCCTCAATAAACAACAATGATCAGGTTAACCTCTTGCTTCTGAGATGCTCCTGACTTTCCATCCGCAGTAGGACCCGATTTAGAACATGGGTAACGACATTCCCCACTGATCCTGCCCTTTGCAAAGCAAATGCATTGTGACAAAATGACAGAAGATAATCTCAAAACCGAAGTTTACTTGATGAGTATGGATGTTGGACTTGGATGTGAAGGTGTTTTACATTACATCCCTCCTCTCTCAGCCAAACAAAGAGAAAGCACTCCTCCGCAGAGCTTTTATTTTTTTTAAAGTCCCTCTGATGGGCTCCTGCTCTCAATAGTTATAGAACAAAGTGGTGGCATAATATATGGGGGCAGTGGGGTGAGAGTTGAAAATACCTGTACTTGCAGCCATAATGAGAGCTAGAGGGAACAAGGGGGGTGATTTGGATAATAATTAATAACCTGACTTTCAGGCACAACTGGAGTCGCATGCAAATTCTATGACCCTGCAGTAGCACCTCTTGAAGAAGAAGGTGCTTTATTGCCTCTGTCGGGCATTCCCCTCTCAGCTGCGATTGCTCATAGCCTTGGTGGTTTGCATACTGCAGCTAAACATTCTGTGGTAATGAATGAGAACCCAGCCACTCTGCGCACTGCAGCGAGAAGCTGCCATACATAATTGGCTCCCCCATCACCACCACCCCCTCCCCCTTGCAAAGGGGAGGAGGCTCTGAAAGCAAACACTTTGACACCATGCAAAAGGCATGAAGACTCAGCATAGTGTGCTCGGGGCACAGAGGAGGTTATGCCAACTTCATATTTGCACCTTTCCCAGAGATTCAGCAAGAACTGAGTTGAATTATGAGGTCCTTCGCTTCAAACTCTGGGGATTATCTGACTCTGATGAGAAAACACGAGTGCTAGAACCCTGTAGATTTAAACCTGCTCTCTGGACCCCTTCCCCCTTACAGTGTCTGGGTTCAGACTGTGAAATGAGAACATCTGCATAAAAGATTGAAGCAAATGAGGGAATAAATGCTAATCTATTTTTTCCTCTAAGATATACCTATAGCTTTTGTGGCTGTTGTTTTAATGTCACACTGAGTGTCTAGATCCTGATTCTAATTTGACTCCACAACTAAACATATGGTTCTGCATAGACCGGACAATGATTTTTTGAGCTGCAAATAGCAAAAATGTTAGGCATAATGACTGAAAACAAAACAGAGCAGTAGCTTAGGAGTATTTTTTTTAAAGCTTAAACCACAGAAATACAAAATTCTATTATTATATCTATCTTCCATTCCATAGCCTATTTTTTATTTTCTGTATCTTGAGTTTCTAGATAAGGTAGTACTCTGCCTTTCTGGTTTAAGAGGTTGCATTTAATTGCAAACTAAATGCTATATTTTGTAGTAGTACATAGACCTAGTGACTAGCAATACTACAGGGCCAGGAACAAGATCGTCAATAAACAGTAAGCATCAACCTAATGAAATTTTTATTGTAGAATATAAAATAAAATTCTAAAGAGCAAGTCTTTAGCACTTATAGGTGTAATAGTTGTATTCTGGAAGAAAATCCTGGTCTTATTATTGCAAGTGCTAGAAATTTGGCTAACATTATCACTTGGTAGTCCCCTGTTCCAAATAGTTAGTTGAATTATATATAGAATGGTTCTTTAATTTGTTAATTTACAAGTATAATGGATGATTTAAAAATAAATGAGCTAATACCAAGTTAGTCAATACAGTTAGGTTTAGGATTACAGACCACTCAGTGATATCAAAAGCTTGAGAGACTCCTGCATCCAAATAAGAAAGGATCAAAGGTTACCATGACAAAGATCAACAAAATAATTTTAATTTAGATTGAGTAGTCACAAAAGATTGTGCAAGTGATGTGTGAGGCATAAGGGAATGGGTTGTGTCATGGAGTTAGAAAAGGGTGACATAGTTTCAGACTGGTAGTACCTACCTAAATCTCATCCCTTTTCTCTTATGAGAGAAGCTTACCTCTTTTAGAAGTTGAAGGTGTAACTCAGATCAAATATTACCTTTCTTAGCCTCCTTTGAATGTAGATATGGACTGCTATTAGGTTTTCTCAAGGAGATAGAAGTAGAACTTTTGGGATGAGAATTTCCAGAAAAGTTTTCTTTTCAAAAAGGGATAAAGAACTTTTGCATCATTCTCTTTCCTTTCTTTGCACTTGGAAAATAAACATACAGCAACACATAGGATCAAATCCAAAGCTAAAAATGGCAGAATGGAACAGAAGGAGCCAGTCTCATGACTTTGTTGAGCTACCAAACCAAACCTGGATAATCCCTTCCAGAGTGCTTTTACATAAAAGGATAGACCTCCATTTGTTTAAATATCTTTGTCAAATCACAATTCCCTGAAGATCCAACACCAAAAAGAGGACTTTCATTTTCTTCCCACTGTGATGGAAAATCATTGAGAGATTTATTAAACACATGGATTGCAAGACTCAGTTTATATATTTATAAAGCAAATTGACTGCTATGTAAAGAATGAAGTGAAGTGTAAAAAGTAAAAAGCAAAGAAGTCAGCTAGATGTAGTCTTAGTTCAAAAGATGAATGAATGTAGCTTGGAGTTGGGTGGTGTCCATGGGAATGGTGACCATGGGAATGGTAAAAGGAAGGAGAATTTGAAATATTTTGGAGGTTGGAACTATAGAATATGATGAAGGTTTTGACGTGAGATGAGAAAGAAGGAGGTATTAGCAATAAATCCTAGGTTTCTAACCTGTGACTTAAACCTATAAGTATTTATTAAAAATTGTCTTCATTGTAGATATAGTAAAAGAAAGAGTAAGAAGTGAAGGGGAATCATCACTTACCTTTGCAAAGCCTCAACATCTAGAGGCAACAGACAGAATAAAACGTCAGCAGTAATACTGAAATGGAGACATCCAGGAGATAAAAGACAAAATAGATTGTGGGACTCCAGAACTCAAAAGAGAAGAACCATATTTCAACAATGAGAGAATGTTTAATGGTGCCCAGTGCTGTTGAGAGTTCAGACAAGATGAGACTCAATAAAGCATTAAATATGAGAACAGGTTGGCCAATAGGACGCTAACAGAACCACAAAACAGTACATAGATGGAAACCATAGCAAGTGGGCTCAAGAGAGGAGAGGAGGAGCTTTAGTTTCGGGAAATGGAAAAATAATTCTGAGAAATCCTCCTAATAAAAGCAACTAGAAGAGCCAGGTATGGTGGCACAGGCCTGGAATCCCAGTGCTCTGGGAGGCTGAAGCAGAAGGATGACAACTTCCAGCCCAGTCTGCATAATTCAGTGACTTAATGAGAATCTGTCTCAAAAAATAAAAATGGCTGGGGATACAGCTCAGTGTGAAGGACCTGGACTGAATATGCAGTACTGCAAAAAAGTGCATGTGTGGAGGGAGTAAAACTCAAGAGTAGAACACTTGCCTAGCAGATGCAAGACCCTGAATTTGATTCCCAGTACCACAAAAGCACAAACAAACAACTAGGAAGGCACACTCATATACATGCAGTGATCTGCTTGAAGTCATCATAAATGTGTCAAAGATAAATAAGTCTGGAGACTAGTTAAAGAGGTGTATCAGTCGTTGTTAGTTGAGAAACAGACTTAATGCAAGGTATACAAATACATAAGGATTTACGAGACAGGCTTGCAATGACCACCCATAGACAGGTGTGGAAGAGTGCGAGAGGGCTGTCTGCACATTGGAGAGCCAAAGGATCCAGTTGAAGTTCTGGAGCTCACTGTAGTATCCCTCATTGTAGGCTGGAAAGTCTATGATGGAAGGCTGAAGGTCTGTGATGAAGGCTGAAAAGTCTGCATTGGAGGCTGAAAAGTGCACTGGAATTCAGGAAACAATGTCCAAGGTGATTATGAAGACTGCATTTCCTTAAAAAGAACACAAATGAACTTTCCTTTTTTGTTCCCCTT
>RJWT010046699.1:0-11516 GCA_004365215.1 Cuniculus paca | reverse complement strand
GCTCTGAAACATTTTATGGCAAAATGACATTACTTTTCTTTTCCTAGAATAATATCACTTCTCTGGAATCTCTAGTTTATTCTTTGTCCACACTGTTTCCTTTGGGGAAAATTTGACATAACAGTAGCAACTTCACATAGCACATTAAAATAAAACTTTCATTTATAGCAGGACATTTACCAAAGAAGCAGATCACATATGAGTAGTGTGGTGGATTGATAACAGGTGGTCAACTTGTAATACCAGCTGAACTGAATCAGCGTGGTGCTAAGTGTGGATGGTCCACCTGAGGACTGTTGCCAAGATAAAAAGGAGAACTGAAGAGGAAGAAGAGATGTCGTTGGTTTTCCTATTGCCATTAGTTCTCCTGGAGGAGCTCATAAACCTTCTTTATGGATATGAACTCGGCTGTTCTCACCATCAGATGAGATTTGGAAGTTGTTGTTGTTGAGAATGGCTGTGGTTCACTTTGGGTGAGCTCTGGTCTTTACTTCTTCCTGGATCCAGACAGGAAGATGGTGTGCTGTTCAATCTTCAGGAGACACTTGTCATACTGGATTCCTGATATGAACTCAGTTGTTCTCATCTTCAGAGGAGCTCAGGGCCTCATTGTTGCTGAGGATGGCTGTGGTACTTTTTTGGGGAGCTCTGGTGCTTACCTTGAGCATCGCTTCCTGTCTCCAGTGCAGAACCCTCTATCTTCTGGCACAGATTCTTCATCCTGTTGGCACAGCCTTTCTAGTTTCTACTGCTGACCTTTGGACCTTCCTAGCACAGATCTGGGAAACAGACATGCATGAGACATTACTGTGGGCTCTAAGTCATCATCTGAACTTATGCAGGATTTTACTATGGAATCCAGGCTTTCAGCTGGATTCTTTGGTGTCTTTAGTGTATAGACAGATTTGCACTTTTCTTTTTGACTCTTTGGGTGACTATTATAAAATAATACTATAAATTATGTGTCCTTTATGTAATTGTTTTTCTTGCAAACCCTGACTACAAGTAGTAAGTCAAACAACCTTCTTGGTAAGGGTTAATTATCAGAGTTTTATTAAATTGTATATGGAAAAAAGTTGAGGCAAGAGAAAAGTGAACTGGCTTAATAGCATTTACTAGAAAATGACTAAGAGAAAGACAATGTTCTGAAAACTATGTATTCCCAGGTGGACCACCACCATGAGTAATTATCTCAGGTCATTTTCCCCTCCACATACTGTGTCTATGATGTCACGAAACAAATTCTCTCCACACTTTCAAGAGGAAGATTAATCAGCCTACAGCCTTAACTGGGACTTTCCCCCAACCCTTATTCAAGGGAAAGATCTGTTGAAAAAAAAAAAAAACTATACAATGTCATAAAAATGTCTACTTCACACCATCACAGTTTTGTTGTCATGAATATATACAAATAACAAAGAGTCATAAAATATTTAAAGAGTGTCAACAGCTTGAAGAGAAATTTATAAAATAATGAATCCTAAAAGGTGAAATGAAAGAACACATAGTTTTGATCGCTCAGAATATTTTTTTACATTACTATTACAGATGATGAAGAAAAATCAGACAAGTAGGTAGTCATTGTGACGTTTTACAAAGATAAAGTGAGTTAGGGAAAGAAGAACCTGGCTTAAAATCAAGTCAGAGACTTTAAAGATAAATGTTAGGTGTTATAGTAAAAACTCACACACAGAAAAGAAAAAAAAAATTAAAAAGACCTAAAAGTTTAAAAAAGAGAGAGGGGACAGTCAGAAAACAGCAGAATTTCGCCCTAATTTGAAGAAACTTTAGATGGAAAAAACTGGAAGACTTGTGAGATTGGGGTTAGGGAACAACTGCACACACATTGTGAATTCTAAATATGAGGAAAAAAAATCTGGAAATATCTACAGAATGATTAAAGTTACCTACAGAGGAAGAATGGTCACTAAGTACTTTTGGACCAAATGAGTGAAAATTATATACTGAAAAAAAAGTCTTTCTCATAGGAAACAAGAGGAGAAAAAATTGTCTTCACATATTCTGTTAAAAATATTTGTGACTCTTAACTTCACCAAACCAAGAAAATGTGAGAAAAATAATCAGTTAGAATCTGTATAGATTGTTCAGCAACAATTCTGAAAATTTATCATCCATGCACAATATATATTAGCCAGAAATCTTGTGGGAAATTTGACAGGAAAATAAAGCAGACTCCATTGAATATTAGCAATATCAAGGATGTTTTCTGAGACAATTATTTTTTAATGCACATGATCATATTTTCTTCTCCAATCAATCTTTTGACATTCTTGAATTTTTAGCATAAGATATCTAGGAAATAATATAGTTAATACTGCATATTAGTATTTGATTATTTAAGTCATTCTAGACATAGGGCAGAAAGCTTAGTTTTTTAAAAAAAATAATGAAAACATTAAAGTTGGACAGCATAAATTAGGAACATTACAAACAAAATTGGCAGATAAAATGAGAATTAAAAGTTGACTATGTATAGTTTCTTATTTTTTTATAGTAGAGACTCATTAGGTACTCTATTAATTTAGTAAATCAGTGTCTTATGATGAGTGTATTGTTTCAAATTTGATAGGCAGTTAGGGAAAAACAAACAGTTAATAATAGTCTCTTTCCCAGTAAGAGAAAGAAAAGTCAGATAGTGACTTACAAGAATCGGCCATGCTGGGACTAGGAGGAGCCAATCAACAAGCCAACTAGCCAGCCTTTCTGGTAAGCCCTGCAGACCATGCAGGACAAAGGAAGAGAAAAGTCAGCACCTCCTGTGAGCCTACCAGTGTGCAGGCTGAGAACTAGCAAACCCCCTCACCCCATAAGCCACCATCTGGTTTGGAGGTCAGCCTGAGCTGATACCAACTGAGGTACAAAAAGCAACTGAAGGATTGTATTGTTTCGTTGAATTTACAGGCGTGGGGCCAGCAGGCTGAGCATCTATAGGGAGGGTAACAGTATACAAAACAGTAAATATGGGGGATTTTTTCTGTCTTGTTTTTGAAGTCTAGTATTGTTCTCATTGTTTTGTTTTGTTCTTATTAATTTTTTTTTTGCTCTACTCAATATTCTGTTTTGATTGGTTTTATTCTGTTTTGTTTTGGTCTGATTTTGCTATATCTGATGGAATGAACAACTACTGTGAAGATAACAAGATATACTATAGTAGCCATTGTTGTTTTCCTATTACCCTGCTTTGATGTTCTGTACCAGTTTCACTTCTGTGTTTTGATTGGATTTATTCTGTTTCATTTTGTTTGGTTTTACTATCTTTAAAATAAAATAAAATAAAACATAATAGTCTCTTGTGGATATTGAAATGGACTAAGGGTGGATTGGAAATTGACGAAATCAAATAAATATTATTTTATTCAATTTACGATGACATGAATTTTTAAACATGCAAATTAATTTAAAAGTGAAAATTAATAAGAAATACAATAAAACAAATATCATCTATATAATGTTATGAGTAGTTTAAAAGTATAATTTTGCCTAAGCATTGCAAAACTTATCACCTCAGAAATAGTTTAAGACCAGTAATGTGTTGAATAATAGATATTGAATGAACAAAAACATTTCAAACCAAAGATACAAAGACACTAGTATCATTATGAAAAGTCTAGATGTAGCCATGTATCTAGTAAGCAATCTTTGGTGGTCCTTTCCTCTTTATTGTCATTTTGACCTGGACCAGTTTCAGAGAACAGATTAATCAAACATATAGTTCAAATAAGCTGAGGAATGGCTAAAGTTTCACTGTATAAGTTTATTCTAATGTTTCATTCACAGTACCATCCTTTGGCCATAGCGGCTGAACAGAATTTGAGATATTTATGTCTCCCTATTTATCTACTGAACACCAGTGCAGAGGGAAGAAACCAAGGATTACCAAGGAGGAAATGTCATAATGGCCACAATTATGAGAAAATCATTCTAGCTGATGTTGAATAAATTAATGCTTCTAATCTCATAAGAGATGGGATTTTTTTAGTGAAAAGACGAAATTTGAAATACAACAGTCTTGAGTTTGAATTTCAACTTCCTTCTTAAACTGAGATATCTTAATTAAAGAAACTGATCAGGGTACATTGCACCTGCCTCCTGTTACTCCATCTGTAAATGGAGACAGCACTATCAACTGCGCAGTGTTATGTTACAAGTCGAAAATAAATATGGCATCATGTATTATCTTACACAATTCTTTTTACAGTTCTAAATGAATGAATTGAAAGAATAATTAACCTGAAAATTTTCATTGTCATTCCTAAACCTAAATACAATTTAAGGTATCATTATTTGGTAGTAACAGTCTCTTTCTTGAAAAGAAAAATTTTAAATACAAAATTCAGCTTTACCTGTAGCATTATTCATGTGAACTAGAGATTTATGAATAATTAATTACTCATCATAGGTCAAGTTTTAGAAAATCACATGAAAACATTTATTTTAAAAGTTCCTAATATCCTTTACCATCTCTGTGTTTCTGAATTGGTTAAAAATGCTGTTAGGAAACAAGAGATCGTGTTACCATGTTTTCATGGGTGGGTATTACCAGCTCTATAAACTGTGTCTTGCAGCAGAGTGACATAAAGGACCAATGACTCTGTTAACTTTCATACCTCATGTTCCAGATGCTAAAGATCTTACAATTAAAAGCTCATTATATCAAGAATACAAATTAGAGAAAGTAGTTTCCTACAGAAAAAGCTACCCTTTTAAAAAATGCCCTGAATACATAAAAATATGTACAATCAAAGCTCACTAGAGTAATTTTTATCTCTAAGTTATTTTCTTATTGTAATTCAATTCCTTTTTAACTACATGCATCGAGGAATGCATTAATATATTTTAGTGCTGATTTGCAAAAAGATTATATGCTCAAGGGAAAAATAAGATTCAGTGTTTCCCCTATTTAAAATAAGAACCTATGATATTTATTAATTTTATCTTGATTTACATGTATTTTCACTTGAACAACATACATTCTTTACTGCTACTCTTATAGACCAGTTTCCTACTTGTTACTTGAGAGATTGTGGTACATATGTTGAAAATTACATCCAATTAAATGCATTCTATTTATTTTTACACATTATCTTATGGCCACCATGCTAAAGAAGGTCACTTATACCTGAGGGTCAAAGGCAACTATATTTTTGCTCCTCTGTAACCCAGTATCCATTCATGTAGCACCTTGATCAGTTCAATGAGTGTCTGATGAAGAACATATCTTCATTTATTTTTCTAAAAGGCTAAGATAAAGAGATTGGTACAGTGTGTTTAAAAGAAGAACAGTATCAGAATGCTTTTTCCACTGATATATTGTCATACTATCTCATAGAACTCATCAAAACTCTTCCTGGAACTTCCTTCAGCATAAACTCTCTTCCCAAATCAGATATTTTAATTATTTATGATAAGTGTTTCTAAGCAGGAGCACTAAAGTACCAGCACTCAAAATCAATTCCCTAATTCCCTAAGGAAACTTCTCGCACATTGTACTTAGCTTTTACAGACAATGAAATGTCTGTAGTTAACTTTACTTGTTCCTCAACTTTTTGCTATCTTTTATTTTCTTGTTTACATTAGGTAATGAGGATATGAGATTTTTTTTAATGTTGCTGAAATGCATTTATCTCTGTAACTTGATTGACTTATTGGGAAAGACACTGAGGAGCATTCTATTGAGGCAACCACTGGACTGGAGACAAAAAAATACCTTTTTTACCATGAGCTCATCGTCTTTCAATCTTGACTAGCTTTGTATTCTTCATCCTCTTCCCAACATGGACAGAAACCTTACATAGTGTTTCTTGTATAAGAGTGATCTGCACTGCATTTCATATTTTTGTCACAGATTTTTTAAGAAATACTAGTCTAAAGAATTCATCAAATTGAAAAAAAAGCACCTCACTTCCTATTTGCAATCTTAAACTTTCTATTAATTTCCAAAAAAATCATGAAAATACTATTGCATCCTTCCACTTGAGCCAGAATAAGCACTAACTCCACATAATTTAAATTTTTCTTAAACAATCACTGCTTTACGGATACAAAATTTGCTTCTTGTTGGCTTCTAAACCACAAAACGTTCATTCCTTTTTTATATCCATTGCAAATTTAGTAAGCATTAGGAAACTTAAAAAATTAATTCCTAAAACAGCAGTTAAAAACAAAAATAAATTTGCATTTTTCATGTTACATAAGCTAATTTGACTCAGTTTGAAAGGTGTACTACACTGATTTTAGCGGAAGCTGAACATCTCAAACCTCGACTAGCCTGCAAAATCTGTACTGGCTTATTCACATAGCTAGTCATTATTGTATACTATTTTCTAAGAATTTAGCTAGGACTGTGCCACACTGCCTGTATATATTCGCTTCTTGTGACTTGGTTCTCTCAGAGCATAGTAGTTGTATTTCAAGAGAATGTATCCCAAGATTTTTCCAGTTGTGAGATAACGCAGATTTCCAGTACTCTCGAAGACTAGGCACAGAACTAGAAGGGAGGCACTTCAGTTCTCCTTAGTGAAAGCCTGTGCTCAAATGCATAAGAGGTGGAGAAATAAACTTCCTCGCTTTATTATGCAATGCCAATAAGAAATTCTTTGGGGAAGGAAGTCTTTTTTTTCCACAATGTGTGAGGTCATATAGGAAATACTAACACAAAGAGGTTGTATCTGAGTAAAATTAAAGGAAGTAAAGGAGTAAGTTCCACTTGTATTAAAGACAGAGCACTCAGGAAACAGTACAGAGTTCTGACGTGACAACTTTGAGGTAATGAGCAGAAGAACCACAAAGTTGGCAAGAAGGAAAATAATGTCCTTAATCCACCATATTAATAATTTTGGCTACTATTTATAATAAGAGAAGACAGTAGAGGATTTTAAGCAAAAATGTTGAATAATCTGAGTTAAAGTAATATGTTTGGTAGGAATCTTGACCTTAGAATAGCCGATGGGACTAAAGAAGGCAGCAAAGCTAATTGATAAGCTATTGCTATGCAGTGGCTCAGCCACAATGGTGGTTATATTAGTTAGCTTAGATGAAAAGGAAACAATGTCATTTTAAATAAAATGAAAAAATTTTTGAAAAGTTCAATATGAAGTGTGAGAAGAAAGGACAAATTCAGTATGACTTCAATCACCTTAGCTTGAGGAGTTGATGTTTACGAAAATGGGAACACCAGTAACACACACAGATTTAAGGAGCAAGAGGAAAGATATGAGATATTAAGTGTTTCATGTGGCATGTTGAGATACCTATTAAACATGCAAGTGAAGAAGTTCGTAAAACAGTTGAATACATAGATTTTACTCAACTTAACACAGAGTTGTCTTGATTTCCCCATTGCTAGTTAAAAATATCATAAGCCAAAGTGCCTTTAATGTATCTCACCTACCATATATTTTAGTGTGGATTCTACTGAATGCATATCACTTTCAAACTACTGTGTTTGGAAAAGGCTGAACCTTTTGTATGAATAAGAAGTCTTTGAATCAATAGGAATCAGAGAGCTCACTGTAAGATTCAGCCTCAAAGTTGTCACCCAGTAATTGAAGCTTCCTAGAATTTATGCCTCTATTATCCCATTCTTGCATTGAATTGGAGGTGGTCCTATGTAATCAATGGTAAAAGTCAAAGTGTATGGTATCTTATTTAGAGAGACCCACATAGAATCTAACTGAAGCCTCTGAAAACTATACCAACTTCCCAACTGTGGAGCCACAAGTAAATGAGTTCTGTGACTCCAGTCAATCCACACAACTATAGCACCTGCTGACATCTGACTTCTGCTTCATAAGATACTACCAACCAGAATGCTCAACTGAAAAACTGAGAGAAAATAATAATTATTGTTATTACTATCATCATTATTGTTTTATACCACTAAATGTTGAATCAATTTGTCATACAGGAATAAATATGTAAAATAGAGATTATTTACAGGCAAGGGTCTACATGCAGTCACCAATTACAGAGAGACAAGGAGAAGCCCAAGTGAATGGGATATTCTGGAAGCCAAAAACTGAAAGTGTTTTGAACAAAATAATTGCACAGTGAAGTTAAATACTGCCCATGAGTCAAGAGAGATGAGCACTGAGCACCAGATTCAGCAAGAAAATTCTGCAAGTTATTTTGATAAGAGTAATTGAGACAAGTCTGGATTAGTTTAAAATGTGCAGAAAGAGTATAGCTACAATGAGTGGGTGAGTGTAGGACATTCTGAAGGAGTTTCATATATCATATATATATATATATAATAGATAGATGATATAGATATCTAGGGAGAGAGAGAGAGAAAGAGAGAGAACAGTAAAGCAATCCTATGAATAAATCTAAACCTCCCTCAAAAAGATACCAGCCCAGGAATAAATAGACTTTATTCTACCCACTGAAGAAAATCCACAAGTTCAAAAAATATTGAGAAAAAAAGCACTGTAAAATGTATGGGTATCCAATATTTGAAAAGCTGGGTGGCCAGAAGAAAATGAAAACAGCAGAACACCCATATGGTTTCTACTTTTTTCGTCTTTATTTTTTATTATTACATGTTTTCAGTACATACTGATAACATTCTTCATGGGAAGTTGATACCTAAAATGATGTACCTAACAGAGCCACCTGCCACTGATTTACATCCTTACATTTTCTGTGTAATAAACACAAACAGAGTCAAACAATCAAAGTAATCACATGATGAATGTGTTATCATATTGGATCAGACAACAGTTATATTACTTTTCCTTATCACTACAAAATTAAACAGTAAGTGAAGAAGATGAGGCTTGAATCCCTGGGAGGAGGGGAATATAATTCTTTGTAACTCCTGAAGTCATTATATAGATGGCAGATACATGTCAAGGATTTTGAATGCTTCAAAACAAAGGGAAATTATTTAGTGTATTATTGCTAAATTATGAGAAAGAATAGAATGGAGGTTTCAAAAGTTAGAAAACAAATATCTGAGTAGATATTTTGTCATTATAAGAACAATAAGTAATAAGTTCATGCCACAAAGTTATGTAGTTTTTGGTGGTAAAATGATGGATATAAGCTTAATTCTGTCTTATCATTTATTAGCTATAATATCCCATCCAAATTACTTAAACTCCCTTACCTCAGTTTACGTACTTGTAAAATAAAGACAATAAAAACTGCCCTGAAGGATCATGATAAACATTAAGAAAATTTGAAGAAACTGCTAAGCATAATATCTACCACTGGATAGATGTCTAAGTCAGTTTATACTGCCATAGCAAAGTACCATAGACTACATGGCTTTAAAAGTAGAAATTTATTTTCTCACTGATGTGAAACCTAGATGTTTAAGATCAGATGATTAGATTCTGCTGAAGACTCCTTTCTATCTTGTAGATTGCCACCATATCATATTTGTGGAACCTCCCCTCTCTGTGATCCAGTAATGTAAATCCATTGTTTTTTTATTTTAAAGAGAATAAAACAAAATAAAACAAAACAGAATTAAACACAACAAAGCATTTCAGAACAGACCACTGCAAGCAATACAGGTCTTCAAAACATAACAATAGGAGATTAACAATGGCTACCGTAGTGTCTCTTGTTTTCTTTGAAATGGTTGTTCACACATTCACACACAATAAACTCAAACAAAACAAAATAATATAAAACCAGATAAATCAAAAGAGTGAAAGCATTACAGGCCTTCAAATCAGACAATAAGAAGTCAACAATGGCTACTTTAATGTCCTTTGTTTTCTTCAAAAAAGCTGTTCATATCTTCTCACATATTGCAATCAAATAGCAGAAAACAGACTTAAACCAATCCTGAAAATTCATTTTCAGTGTTGCATTTAACTCTAATTTTCTGCCCCACATTGTGCCTTTAAATATCATTCCATTGAAGTTAGGACAACTTATGGATTTTGATCAAATATATTCACTCCATAACAAAAGGTGACAGAAAAGAGAAAACTGTTAAGGAATTGTATCAATTATTAGAGATGACACTTAAATTTATTACTAACTATACTGTGAGTCCTAGAATTTAACTTTTTTGCTGAACACGGTGCTATAAAAATTTTCTTCCCTTCAGAAGAATTTTGTTTTTGTATTTATTATCAAAATATTTTATGTTCAATGTGGGCAGGCTTGATTTGCAAGCTTTTTAAGGGCAACACTTATACTACATTCACTTTGTAAAGCATGATATGTGGCATCATGCTCAAAATATATTAAATGTTTGATAAGTAAATGACTAGAGTTATACATTTTATATTCATTCTTTTCATTTTCTGAATGCCTTCAATGGACAAATAGAGTCTAAAAAGTACACTATAACTGTAACTCACCATGAAAAAGAATGGGATTATTAATCACATGCTATGTGAAGACTATCTTCAAGTCATATTTTGAATATTTTTGATGAAAGCTACAATCTTAAATTTCTTATGTTCTTTGTACTTTAGAAAGTAGAGTGATACTTCTCCACAGTACACTGGCCACTGTGAAAATCTAACTGCTATTGGCAAGGAAATTAGCAGACAGACTTGGCTCCAGTCTTTGATGGAAATGTAATCAGCAGGCTGTCTTTATGAGTGTGCACTGCTATCACCAAATATCCACTTAGGTTGTGAGGCCAAGGCTGCCGGCAGCAGTCCAAAAGCATTACCATCCCCCAGGTGACAATAAAAGGTTGACAAATGCTCATGGGAAGAGGATCCATTTCAAATTTCCTAGTATTTTTAAAGTAAAAGAGAAAGCTGGTCATTTTATATCAATTTACACTGCTGAAGTTCTCTAAGTTGCCAATGAAAGTCTTTACCACCATTCATCCAATGACAACTCATAGTGCATTTGTTAATTGAAGAGTGTATTCCCCTTGCAATAATGCAAAGTAAGATAACTAACTTCTAATAAAAGCCTTCAGAAATAGTTACAGATCCGTCCCATGATACATACATTTTTCCTAATACAGACCCATATTTCCCAATATAATTATTTTTCCTGATATTGTTTCTTCTCAATATGTATGTTTAAGATTATAGACTTACTTGTGATTATGCACATAGTTAAATTCTTCTGCATCTTTACATACTCTTTTGCCCATCTTTGAATACCTTTTTCATTGGTTCATCGAAAAAAGTCCTTAATACCATCCCAGACCAAAATCAGGAACCAATTATATTATATATGGGGATCACCCATGAGAATCCCAAAGGAAAATTCTTCCATTTTCCTTTTTAGAAATCCTGCTTTGGTTCAGGATATAGTTTCCAAGTGCATGCTAAATTTTAAATAATCATTTGAAAATGGCATCCCCTCCAATGGTTTTTGAATTCCCTGAGATCAAGATCTATACCTATATTATGCAGTAGTCAAAGAGAGTAAGAGATTATCAGATGCAAAAATTTTAAATTTATAGTCCAAGTGAGTCTGACATCTAAATGCATAGTTAAAGCACCGAAAAATATTTTTCAAAAGGTAGGGAAATCACTATTTTCAGCTCAACTACGAATTACAAT
>RJWT010046698.1:0-11416 GCA_004365215.1 Cuniculus paca | reverse complement strand
TTTTTTTTCTTAAAGCTATTGCTCTTAAAACTATTGCAAATGGTATTGTTTTGCTGGTTTCTTTCTCAATGAGTTCATTACTTTGTATATTAAGTTTGCATTCTGCTAAATTGCTAAATTTCAATAATCTTTCTGTAGAATTGTTTTGGTCTTTTATGTAAAGGACAGTATTGTCTAACAATAAGGAGAGTTTGACATCTTCCTTTCCTATTCATATATCCTTAATTCTTTTTTTCTCTAGCCAGATTTTTCTGGCTAACATTTGAGTACTACACTGAATAAGAGTAGTGATATTAGACATCCTTTTCTTGTTCATGATTTTAATATGAGGGCCCCTGTCATAAGCAGGTTGTCTTGGTTACTTTTCTCTTATTGCTGAGACACAATACTTGCACCCAAAATTAAGGAAGGAAAGGTTTATTTAGCACACAGTTTGTGGAGGTTTCAGTCTGTAAATCAGCTAACTCCAAGGTAGGTTGGCATGGCACTAGAGCAACACTTCAAGGCAGCAGAAGACAGCAAAAGCAGCAAGAGCAGTAGGGGGACAGGGAAGGGCAAGCCTTTTCTTCTCCATTACAGTGTATGCATGCTACATCCCTCAGGTGGGTGTAGCACTCACAAAATCTGTGCTCTCCTCTTGGAACTACTCAAATTGAGAGTAACTACTAAAAGTTACTGACTCATTACTGTTACTGAATTATTTTTCTCTTGATAATTCCTTTTGTTTTCCTTCTGCATAACTGATCATGCTATATGATGTGCTCATTCCCCTTGTAGTGTTGGCATCATAGGACTTACTGTCTGTTAGATATTTTATTAAAATTTTGCATTGTTGCCTTGGTGTTTATATTTATGAATATCTTAATACACTCTTTGTCATGGAAAGACCTTATTTCTCTATCAGTTTTGAAAGATAGTTTTTCAGGATATATCACTCTGGGCTGTGAAGTGATTTTTTTCTTTCATTCTTTTGTTTTTTGTTTTTTGGTGGAAGCAGAGCTTGAAACACTTCAATCTATCCTGTACTTTAAGGTTTGTGTTGAAAGTTCTGTTGTAATTTTTAATGATTTGTCTTTATAAGTGATTTGTTGCTTTTCTCTAATATCTTTTAGGATTCTGTCCTTATTTTGGACTTCTGAAATGATGACTATGATGTGCCCTGTGAAAGTTATATGTTCATGGTTGTTGGTGTGTGTTGTATGCCTCATTACATGGATGTTAACTTGTATCTCCATACTTGGAAAATTTTTTTTTGGCTTTTATTTCTCTTAAAAGTTTTATGTCATTCATGCTACTTTCTTTTTTTCCCTAATTTAAATTAATCAAGCATTAATACTGATTCATTTTTCCATGTTATCTTGTGATTGTTAAGGTATCTCAAAATATATGGTCTCCTGATCAGCCCTGTCTTCTAAATCTGATACTCTGACCTCACATTGCTCACTTCTGCTGCTCATATTTTCAATACAAAATTTTATCTCCTAATTCTTGTTTAGTATCTTTTGACAGACCCTAATGCTTTGCTAAATAGGTCATTCACCTTTTGTATTTTTTTTTATGCTCAGCTAAATTTTTATGAGTGTCTCTGTAAACTCATTTTTAATTTTGTTTATTAAGCACATTATCTTTTTAGTTGTATCATCTTTACCTTGATGAGTATCTTATAAATGCATTGAGATTTTTCTTGCTGATTGTCCAAAGTGGTCAAATCTGAAAGGTAGATATCAAAGGTTTTGGTTTTTGAAAGTCAGCCCAGCCTGATACATAGTTTTAGACATCTATTTTTGGACCAGGGGAATTCAGCAGCCTCTCAATTCCTGTTCAGTTAGGTGTTCTATTAATATAGACTTAAGAGTTTTTCATTTAATAGTATCGTTTCTGCTCTGTTTCCTATCAATCCTAGTTAGCAGCTCCAAACAAGATGTTGATGCATACATGGATTTTAATGAAAAATTGTGTATCCTGGCCATCTTTTCTTTGGTCATATTTGACACTGAAATCAGTCTGAGCAGGAAAACTTTTCACTTTGATTTTTAATGCATTAATTTTCTATGGGTCAGTTTCTTTTATTTGGCATTCAGAAAGAGCTCAGAGAAAATTAGAGTTTAGTTTTTAGTAATCTTATATTATTCTCTTACTGACATTTGCCTTGTTGCATTTAGAAAATATTCACAAAATGTGTTACTAAATGCTACAAAGAATAGCCAAAAAATACTCAAGTGATTCCAAAATTCTGTTGCTCATTTAATCATCATCATAATAATAAAACTCTATCCTTAATATCAATATTAGTAATCAAAGTATAAGTGGTCAAAATTTGTCTTGATATTTTATATTATCTTAATAAGTTTTACCAACTGTCCATTTGCTTTTAATTCCCTCACTAGTTTCTTTTGATCATCTAACACTTCCATGTAGTTGACATTTTCAACAACTGGGCTATTTTCTTTTGCAGTATGAGAAATGGAACCCAGAGACTCAAGTCTGCTAGACAAGCACTCACTATTATCTTGGCACGAATTTTATAGCACTCACATCCTATCAGTATGTGAAAAAAAGAGACTAATTCCAAATTTTCTTTTGTGAATATTAGTGATTATTATTCCACATTAATACTGTTTATGAAAGTACTTTATTAATGGACATATGAAATGAAGATTAATAACTTCAATGATTATGTTTATACTAAAGATAATTTTATTTTTAAATATGCAAATAGAGACATAATTGGATACACCAATTTATCATCTTTTGTAAGAAGTAGTTTTATGGAAATTTGCACTAATTTACTTAGGCATGTAATTGCCTCATTATTAATATGGAGAGAAGATTATTTTCTCTTGAAAACTTGTTTCCTTTCCTGGTTTTATTTCATCTTCTTTAAGTGAGGTTATAAAACTTAGCTTATTACTGTGTACATCTATACACATATGTAAGAATACTCAGTAGTTCTTGCTGGTAACCAGAAAAAGACAGGCACATTCAACTTATATCTCTCTGCTGGATATCAGAACTTTCATCAGAAGAAATTAACTTTTTGGAAGTAATATTTTTGTACACATAAAACACTATAACATTCTGAATTGTATTTGACTTCTTCATAATGTACTATAGCAGAAAAAGAAAACAGAATAACATGTTCTCAGGATATTACTTTATTTTAATAAAAACAAACAACTTGAGTTTTTAAATTTTAATCACTTTCTTTTCTCTTTTAGAGAAAGGGAAATTAATGAGAAATTCAAGCTTCCTCACATCTTTGAAGAACATGGGAGTACACTTCAGAAGAAAGTGAAGCATCTGTTTTCACTATTCAGATCTGGAAATGAGCACTGTGTACCTGAATTTCCAGTTACAACATGTGCTATAAGGGAGCACACCGCTGTTTGTCTCCACCAGGAGGAGAGCATTTTCACTAGAATCCTGCCAAATGTGCAGTAGTATGATTGCAAATGCCGTTTTACTGAAGTGCATTAACAACATATTCATAATATAAACAGCTAAAACATTCATTACCTCTTGTAATCAATTCACTTTGTGAATTTAATAATGTGTATTATTGTTTGTATTTGCCCATAAACATTACAGAAAATCATCACAAATGTCAGTACTGATCATCTAGTGTTCTTGATTTAAACATGAATGGAGAATAGACAAAAAAGATGATTTTAGCAAACCCAGAGTGACAAAGGAGCTGAAAATCATTGTCAAAGTCGCACACAATATTGTCATTTCTCTTTTGCTTCCTCTCCATGATCTCCCAGTGTGTATAGTATTAAACCAGCTCTTCTCTGGTGCTTTTCTTGGCAACCTTACACTGCCACCAATAATTTGGTCAAATTCGAGAGTGAGCAGCAGGATTTGAAGACAATTTCCTGGAAAGGTACTAATATATGTTCAGAAATATTGATCTTTTAAACTGGTTGTACACTAGAGTCCATGATATGCCTCGTAAAATCAACCTCGTTGGGGAGAATAAATTTCCACATCTGAGACCCTAGACAAATCCAAAGTTACCTAGCAAGCTTGTAGCCCCTAAGAAAGAGATTGCTTTTTTTTTTCTCATGAGCTCTTGAGGTAAACATTAATTTTATGTGATTTTAAGTGTACATTATTCACATGGTGCTGAGAAAGGACTTGAAATTCATCCAAAAAGGTTTGAGAAGTTATCAAAGCTTTTATTCTCTTAAAATTTTATTATTGTATGTGAATTATATAGGGTAGTGGGTTTCATTTAGCATTTTGGTATGTGCATATAATACATTTTGTTTTGTGTATGTGAATATATATTTGAGTGTATATTCATTTGTGCAATTATTTATAATTATACATATTTTATGTTCTAGGCATTTTAAAATATGCTACAGTTTAGTAAAGCAAAGCAATAGCAATAAAATAGAAACTATAGAGAGATTTCTTTAAATTTTTCTCTAATTTTTCAAAACTCATTTGCTAAGACTTATTTTGTTTTCACTCAGTTAAAACTTACATATCACTTACTGCAGAATTCTTATCTCTACTTCTTGATGACTTTATTGTTTGCATTTGACTAACCACCTGTCTTGGTTACTTTCTCTTGTTGCTGAGACAAGCACCTGACACCCAAAATTAGGGAAGAAAAGGTTTATTTAGCTTACAGTTTCATGAGATTTCAGTCCATAATCAACTGGCTCCAAAGCAGAGTGGCATGGCACTGGGGCAACACTTCAAGGCAGCAGCCAGAGCAAAAGAGAGCAAACAAGCCTCTTCTCTACCCTCAAATTGTACAGAGGCCACCCCTCTCAACCTTCAGGGTGGGTGTAACACAAAATGTCCTTGCTTTCCATCACACAGGATGAGGATATTTACGAAGAACCTTGACTCCCTGCTGAGTATCTCAGTTAAACTACTAAAATTCTCAAGTTGACACAATATATTAACCATAAGACCACCACAGAAATGGAGACAGTATAGCTGTACCTCACTGGAAGACACCTTCATATATTTATTCTGAATAATGATTTCATAGTTTTGATCATCAAATATTAATTTTCTGTAATTTCAAGATTGAGGGAAATCATGCAATGTGTTATATCTCACCGTTTCAATAAGTATTGTGAATGAGATTTATCTCATTTATTGCATATATCAGTGGTTTGTTATTTTTTATTGTCATAGTTGCTCCTATTTTTGATAACATTTGGTATCATCAATTCTTATAACTTCAGTCACTCTGAGGTACTGTAATACTAAGTATTCCTGATAGGTTTATTGGCTGTTCACTAAACATATGTTGTGAAATGTCTATTGTATTTGTTCAATTGTTTCCTTCATTGTTTTGTAGTCATGCTTTATTTTATCTTCATGCCAATATGCTTGAATCACAAACATCCTGTCTTAGGAATTTTGTTTTTTTAATAATGCATTTCTCCATTGGGCATTATGATTTTACAGCAATTAAATTTATCAGTATTTTACTACTGTTCTTCTGAGTATTGTCTGTAAGATAAATTTCTTCAATAAATCTCATAAGAATATTCACTTAAAATTTCTTTATTCTTCATTTATTTTCTTTATTTCTTTATTTATTAAAACCTTCATTATTTTTCTTATAATGGAAGTCCATGCTCCTTTTTAATTTAGGTTTTATTGTGTAGTCAGTAACTATATAACCTTAAGTATTTCTGCACTCGCTATGCTATGTTTCCTTAACCTAATTTTTTTGCAAATACTACACTTTGTTCATTGTCATATTTAAAATAACTGTGGATGTCTGGTGATACACATTTTCTATTTTTATTTTTATTGCAGATTGTGTTGGTTTTTCTGCTTCCTTGGATTTTTGGATTAATTTTTGAATCAATGTGTTATGTGTACTGTGGAAAACTTGGAAGGAGCGAAGTTCTACACACAGACTTAAAGGGCTATTCTGAGACTTAGAGAAAAAAGGTGCTATTAAATAGACTTTTGCATACACGTTAAATAGCTTTGATGCTAACTCCAACCAAAAGCAACACTGAACCACAGTGATTTCTCTGAAGCAGAGATAACCCAGAAGATACTAAAACAGGCATGTCTGAAAAGGGGTGCAGTAACTAATGATTTATTCCATTTTGGTCTCATTCATGATAATTTGAATTAAATGCCACCCATAGCTGTATCTCTGATTAACTATTACACTATCAGATAGTTGTCTAGTTTTTCAAGAGACCTATTCAGGTACTCACTTGAGTTACAAATGCCCATGATTCTCACATAAATAATGCAGTAATGAAATTGTCATTTAACCAAACTTACCGCTCATGTAACTCTGTGGGCCTTGGTTCCAACTCACTGGGATATAACTCTTTTTCATTAGTAGAGAAAATCCATACAATAAGACCAAAGAAGGTCTACGAAATAATGCAACCTAAGCTCTTATGGAAAGGGAATAAATGTTCTCTGATTATTGTTAAAAACAAAGATGAATTATGTGTGCAAAAGATTTGCTTATGTTGTGAAAATGAATTTGTCAGAATTTTACCTAAGATAGTGCACAGTGTTAGTTTGAACTGCACCTCTGAAGACTAGTAAAGCCTGAATAACACAAAATGTTCTTGAGAAACTAAGAAAAGTGAGTTGATGAAAAGTAGGCATGCAGATGAAAAGAAGGATGGTGCAAAATGTGTTGTAATGCTTTTGTTTTTTTGTTTTACCTGTTTTTAGTCATATTTAACAATAACTTGCAAAAATTCATAAAATGCTTTTATCATCAAGATTTTGCTTTCAGAAAAATCTTGAATAAAGCTATGCATAACAAAAATAGATTAAGACATCTTTTGAGAAAGGAATTATTTTGTTTTAAGTATACTAGTAAAAACAATAGAGAAAACTCATTGAGTAAAAGCAATGTAGATTAGAGATGAGCATTAGGTCTTTGCTGAAATCAAAGACCTCCCAGGAATCTCTTAGAACTGTCCAGGGCCAAGTCAGATTCCATGGATTCATACAGTGTTTTCCCATGGGACACCAAGGCATCAGGGTGACCAAATAGTAATGAAGAGTTCACATTTATGCAAAAAGGTAGAGTTCATAGAGGCAGCACGTACAGGGATGGTTACCAGAAGTTGGGGTGGGATGGACAGTGAAAGATGTGATGTTGGTTGCTGAGGAAAAAGTACCAGGAAGAATAAGTTCTGGTATTCTACAGCACAGCAAGATGACACAGGTAATGGTAATAATGATGCATTGCATATTTTGGACAAGATTGGCAATAGTTAGGGTAGTATGGCATTAGACAAAATACTGTATATTTCACAAGAGGCTTTAAATGTAATTTATGGAAGCATCACTTTTTTACCCACATAAATATACACAACTATTTTTTCTATTAAAAGAGAAAAAAATAAAACAACAGGAGAACATATTGATTTGCTAGTACAGTTGAGGCAAATTTTTTCAGACATATCGGTAGAATGAAAAAGAGGAGGCAGCAGGCTCACCAAAGACTGCTCAGTGTCACACTAAGTCCTCAGGAGACAATAGCTACCTAGACCTGGGTTCCCTGTCTCTTCTTCTTTCTCACCTATTTGTGAGGAAGTCTGCAGAGATGGGATCTGAAAAGGAAGAGAAGACTCAGGTAATTTTCTGTGTAATTTTGAGCTCAAATTGTCAAACTCAGTTGAAAATCTGAATTCATGTGTACTGTGTCACTGCCAAATAATCACCACTGAATGTAAAATATTTTATTTGGACTAAAAATTGAAATTATGGGCCAATTTTGTGCTGGATAATTTCACCATTTCTTTAAAAAATTAGATTAAGATAAATTTTATTCTTGAGAGTGAAGAGTATACATATATTTGAAAATATTTGGTTTCTCAAAAAATACATAAAACATAATTTTATTTGGTCTGGAATTTTATGAATGTTGAAGTGATATTGTCAAAACAAACACAAGGTTCTTCAATCACAGGGGTAAAACTCGAATGTGATGAATGCAAACTTTGAATACAAATGTGCTATAAACAGTAGAAAAAGAGGCACATGTTGTATTAACATTAACTTTTATAAATATTTCATGCCAAAATTTGATATAGGCAAAAACGTGTGGATTTGTTTGAAATCTTTCTGTTTTTTTTTTTTTTCCAGGAATCAAATTCAGGACCTCATGCTTGCCAGACAGGATCCGTGCTGTTGAACTACACCCCCAACTGAATTCTTTCATTTATTTGATGAAAATATAATTTGACAAAAGCTATTAAAAGGTATGTTATACTCTGAAGAGTAAGCACTATAACTTTTGCTTGAATCCAAGCATACAATCACTATTCCTGAACTGTGGCAGTGTAAGGGAACTAGAATGTTTTTGCAGTGACTGCAAAATTGTAAGGTGTCATCTCACAAAGAAATTCACTGCCAATTTATTCTAAGCATAAAGAAAAACACAGTCATGTAAGAGTAAACATCCTTCCAAATGGAAACATTTTCAATGAAGTTATTGTCATAAGTTATATTCAGATTAAGATGTAGGGGAAAATTAGGTCATTGCCAAGTTTCAACAGTGAATTCATCATTAGAATTCATTAAAGCAATCTTTCCAGAAAAGTCAGCTGAAGGAAGTGGTAAGAACCTGTGGTAGAGACTTGAGTTTGTTCTGAAGTATGTTAGGTCTAACATACTTCTGGGAGGACATGGTTAAATTGTTTAGCTCTTCTCTTTTACAAGATAAATGAACCAAGTCAAATGTCCTTTGTGTGAATTGCATGATTAATGCTGCAGTATTTTGAGAGTGGGTTCTTGTTTCAGGTTAAATTGAATAACTTTATACACCTTGCTTTTGTTTTACAAATACTGCATCCTCTCTTTTTTGTTAAGCAGAGCTGCAGCATCCATCAACTTACAAATCTTACTTTTTTAAAAGATAGGTTTATTTCATCAGTCACTTAAAATGTGGTCAGTGGTTACCTGAAGATGAACTGCATCAGTTTGAGGGTATCTGAAGCCAGTTTGAAGAGGAGCCCTTTGAAGAAGGGAGCTTTCTTATTACAGAGAGAGACGCATAAATGGTGGGACTAGGCACCGGCATCCAAAGCTTTCTGCTTAGTCAGGGCAGAGACCACCAGATGTTGCGTAGAGTTGGCCAAAATGCCAGTGACACAAGAATGACAGTTCCATCAGAGAAGAGAGGAAATATGCATGTATTTGAATATTTATATTATCTTAGCAAAGTCACAAATTTTGTGGTAAAAATTCTGATATGAATCTACGCTCACACCTCTTCATTTATCAATACATGCCAAATGTGATATTGCTTACTCCCACAGAGTTCATTACAAATTATGACACACAATGTTAAAATGTACACCAAATGCACCACATGGGCTTATATGTCTACAAGCCATATGAGAAACATGTATCAACATTTTATTGTGAAAAATTATCTTTTTCTAGTTTAAATTTGCATGTGTTTCACTATTTGTGAGATTTTCTTCTACATGGTTATTGGTAATTTGTGTTGTTTTCTGATTGATCATAAATTCAGACAGTTAAGTATATCATGGATAGATTCTTTTAAACATTTAGAGTTGAACTATTGACTCGGTAATGAACAAAATAACCTATTTGTCATAGGATAAAATAAGCACTTTTGCTCTAACTTTTATTTATTGAATTAAACAAAACAATCATCAGTAATTCTTTTTCCAGAAAATATGCTTCTTTCCTGAAATACGTTTCATTATTAGTGTACACTTGATTGTTAGTGTAACAATAAATACATAGATCGAATAAGGACACAAGGTAGTATTTAGAAATCTAAAAAGTGTTCAAAATACTAGTCCAATATTTGTACAAAGTTAAGTGAATCTAATCAAATAAACATTGTGGGAGGCCAGTTTTTTAGGAGTATTTTTTAACTAATTAAATTTGTTGATACACTTTTGTATACATAATGATCACATTCATTGTAGGGAATTTGCACCTGTACTTGATATACATTGATGATTTTTTTCCCCATTCCACTACCCTCCCTTCATCCCTTCTATCCCTCCATATTTACAAAACTTTTGCTTCCATTTTCCCATCTTTTCTTCTTTTTTTTCTTTTCTTTCCTCCCTTTCACCCTCCTCAAGTTCCCCTTTCCACCTGAACATTTTCTTCCTACTTCACAGTATCTGTTTTGGTCTTTATTTACCCTTTTGGTTTCTCTTATCAGAAAAGGAGTGTGATATTTACAGAAGCTTACCATTATTTCACTTAACATTATGATTTCAAGGTGCATCCATTCACCTAGGAATGTCTCAAGTTTATATTTCTTTATGGCTGAGTAGTACTGTATTGTATAAAAGAACCACATCTTCTTTATCCACTCATCAGTTGATGAACATTTGGGCTGTTTCCAAGTCTGTGCTGCCGTACACATGCATGTGCATATATTGTTGTGGGATGATGCTTTTCATTCTTTTGGGAAGATACCAAGAAGGAGAATAGCTGGGTCCAATGGGACCTCTACTTCTAGTTTTGAGAGAATCTCCATGATGATTTCCACAGTGGCTGCACTAGTCTACAGTCCCTATTCCCTACAGTCCCACTGTTATTTATTATTAGTTTATTTCTTGATAATAGCCATTCTTTCTGAGTGAGGTGGACTCTCAGTGTTGTTTTAGTTTGCATTTCTCAAGGACCAGTGAGATTGAAAATTTTTTCATGATTTATTTCCTGTTTACACTTCTTCATCTTCATTTCAGATGTTTATTTTGGGATTGAGTCTTTAAAATTGGGAATTATGGTTTTGAATTGTTTATATTTTCTAGCCAGTTGTTCTTTGTGTGAGGAAGGGCTGGCCATTTTTTCCCCACACTGTGGGTTGTCTTTTCACTTTGTTGTTGGTATCTCTTGCTCTGCAAAAGCTTTTTAATAAAATGAGATCCCAGTTGTTGATTCTTTGTGTTAGTTCCTACGCAACTGGGGCTTCGTTCATAAAGTCTGTGCCTACACTGATGTCTTCAAGAGTTTCACTTATTCTATCTTCCAACAGATTTAGTGTTTCTTTTTTTTTTATTTATTTATTTTTGTACCAGGAATTGAACTCAGGATCTTGCGCTTGTCAGAAAGGCAGTGTGCAACTGAGCTATAACCCTGGTACTGTTTTAATATTTAGATCTTTGATCTATTTCGGTTTTAGTTTAGTACTTGGTGAACGACATAGGCCTAGGTAATCTCTGGTAGGTGGAAAGCTAATTTTTCTGGTAATATTTTTAATGAGGATATTTTTCTTCCAGTGTGTGTGTTTGACTTCTTTGTCAAAATAAAGTAAATTTGTAGTATACTTTCAAGTCAGGGATTTTGATGCCCTCTATTATGGTTCTTTTTTTTTTTTTTTTTTGCGGCACCGGGGATTGAAATCATGACCTCATGCTTGCCAGGCATGTGCTTATGCCACTGTGATAAATCTCCA
>RJWT010046697.1:0-11412 GCA_004365215.1 Cuniculus paca | reverse complement strand
CCACGTCAGAGGGCAGAGGGCAGGGGCGGGAGGCGCCCATCGAGCCAGCTCTGTGTCGGCCACACGGGAGGAGCTCCTGGGATCTGCTTAGGGACCAGGCTGCCAGACGCAAATCCTGCTCTGGGCTGGCTCAGGGCTGGTGGGGGCTCAGGCGCCCCCCATTTACATGTCCGGAAGCCTTGAGCAGCCGAGCACCTGGCCCCCACCTGTCATCACAGCACTCTGGGAGGCTGAGGCAGGAAGATGGAAAGCTCAAGTCTGACTTGAGCAACTCAGTGACTTAGTGAGACCCTGTCTCAAAATAAAAAATAAAAACACCAAAAATAAAAAACAAAAAAAATGCTGAGATCATAACTCAGTGGTAAAGCACATACCTGGCAAGCCCCAGACCCCAGCTTCAATCCCGGACCCCAGGGAAGGCAGGAGGGAGAGCAACCCCCTACCTGTGTCACCCTGACCGAGGCCTGGGGCCAAGTGAGCCCCAGACGCCCTGCCGGAGCCAGCAAGGGGCTGCGCTTCCCGGCCGGTCCGGGTCCCCCATCCGTGCCGCGCCAAGCACCAGCACTGTCCGTGGGGAAAGTGGGGCCCTGTCTCTCCCGGCACCTGAGATCCACATAAGAGCCGTGGCTGGGTCCCCTTGGTCCACCTGCCCGCTCGCCCCACAGCTGCCACCAGGCCCCCGCCCTGGCACCCGAGATGCCCGGAGCAGCCAGCACAGGGACACATGCAGGGCTAGCAGTGTGAGGCAGGCGTGCCGTCCACCGCAGGGGTCAGCGGCCCCAGGTCACTTTCACAGCCAGCAGGGCAGAAGGCTGAGTGCCAGGCTCCATGTACCTGGGCAGCCGGGCGCAGGGAGGGTGGGGGTGGGGGAGAAGGCCAGGAGCTGGACAGGCAGATGGAAGGACAGATGAGGAAAAGAGGGTCCAGAGTGCCAGACATGATGGCACACACCACATTCTCAGCTACGAGGGAGGCTGAGGTAGGAGAATCTCCAAGTTTGAGGCCAGCCCAGGCAATCTAGCCAGACCCGACCTCACGATAAAAGGACAAGGGCTGGGGTGCAGTGAGGCCTTGCCAGGGGTTTCAGTCTCCAGTACCATGGGGAGAAAAAGCAAAAGAAGACTTTCAGGGTTAACTGTGGCCACAAAAGGCCCATCATCCACAGGTCCCCTCCCAGTCCATGGTGTTGCCTGACCCAGGGGGGCGCAGGGAGGCAGAGACCTCTGCCAGGGGAGCCCTGCAGGTGGCACGGGCATGATCTCAGCCTAGGCCTGGCTGGAAATCTGGCTCTCTCAGCTGTGTGACCTCCAGCCTGTGGCCTGACCTCTCTGAGTCTGATTCTCCCAGCAGGCTCTGTGTGGGCAGCATGAGGCCAAGCCAGGGTGTCTGCTGGGGCTGGGGCACTGATGCGGGCACCCAGACCCCCTTAGGCTGTCTCCACTGCTGCCTGGACCCACTGTGACAGCTGGCGGTGCTGGGACAGGGCCCTGGGGCATGACAGATATACCTACACTGGGCCACTGCTGAGGGGTCAGAGCCGTGCTGCAATGTGCACTGGGACCTCAGTACACAGCACTTTTAGGGTTCTACTGTGCCACTGAGGTGCTGGGGTTGTTCCTGGTTCCTCCCTAGAAGTGCTTCTCTACCCATCAGCCAACCAATGGATAAGGAAGATATGGCATTTCTGTACAGTGGAGTACTACTCAGCCATAAAGAAGGGCAAGCTTTTATAGGTAAATGGATGGCAAGCTTTTATAGGATGCAACTCGAGACAAGTAAATTGAACACACATATGCAAATACCACATTGTCTCTCTGAGAAACCAAAAGTGAGCCGGGCATGGTGGCTCACGCCTGTAATCCCAGCACTCGGGAGGCTGAGGCAGGAGGATTGTTTCGAGTTCAAGACCAGCCTGGGCTACAAAGTGAGCTCAAGGCCAGCCTGAACGGCTTGGTGAGACCCTGTCTCAAAAAGACAAGGGCTGGGGACTTAGCTCAGTGGTCTAAGTGCCTGCCTAGCAAGCGTGAGGTTGTGAGCTCAATCCCCAGGGCCACAAAAAAAAAAAAAGTGTAAGGACAACATTGTATAACAGATACTGGGAAATGGGAAGAAAACATTCAAATGAGAAGGGGAACGAGGAGGGAGGAAGGAAGAGAAAAGAAAAAATGAGAAAAGAAGGAAAAATTTGAAACAAAGCTTTTGTAAATAAGGAGGAGGAAGAGAGGTTAAAGGAAGGGGAAGGGGAAAAAAAAAGAATTAAATTCTAAGCCGGATGTGGTGGTGCGCACCTATAATCCCAGCACTCAGGAGGCTGAGGCAGGAGGATTGCTGTGAGTTCGATGCCAGCCTGGGCTACAAATAAACACAAAAAGCCCCATCTGACATCTCAGAAGGGAAAGGAGCTGGCTAGGTCAAACATTCATTTTAATTTTATTATTCCCAGATGCATCTGAAGCTCATGTCACCATCCGGAAGCAGCTTTGTTTTCAGTGACAGAAATGGGAGCTACTGGAGGTCTGCAGGTTGCCTGGCCCTGGCCAGCCCGAGCCCCCGCCTTGGCCCGGCTGCATGGCAGTGACCCTGGGACAGAGGCCAGGACAGTGGCCCCAGGGCCTAGTGATGGTAGAGTTCCCTGAGCAGGGGCGGCACCAGCTCTAGAGACTCTCCTGGCTCAGCCTCCCAGCAGTGGGTGGTGGGCGGCTGGGCCCTGGGGCTGTTACCTGGCCAGCTGTCGCCCGGAGCCTGCCTCCCCAGCCCAGAACCACCCCAGGTCACCAAGGGAGAATTCAGCAAGGCCCCAGAGCCAGAGGCTCCATTCTGCCCTAGATGACACCCCATGCCTCAGTTTCTCTACCTGCCAATGGCAACGGCTACCCGCAGCAGAGTCTGCAAGATAAGGTAAGGTCCCTGGCACTGCGCTGCAGAGACAGAACCAGACCTGCGACCCCAGGCGACTCTCACTTGCCCCTTGCCCCATCTGGCACCAGGCTCCTCAGCCCTATCGCTGCCTCTCACAGCGCCCCCTGCTGGCTGCATTTCTGGCTCCGGAGGCCCAACCCAGCACCTTCAACGGGCCTAGGGACCCAATTGCACTTTAAGGACGATGGTCACGAAAGCACTCTCTAAAACACGGGGCCCAGCAGTGCAACCCTGTGACCCCAGCTACTCAGGAGGCTGAGGCAGGAGGGCTGCACATTCAAAGCCAGCCTGGGCTACTCGGCGAGACCCCGTCTCACCATAAAATGGGCCAGGATGCAGCCCAGGATAGAGAGCTATCCCCAGCGCTACGAGACCAAACAAATGAACCTTACTCCACGTAGGAGTTGTGCCAAATGCGACATTAGCGGCTCTGCCACTGGGACAAAAGGAGCGGCAACTGCAGGGCCACAGGGTCCTTCACTTGCTTTGCTGCGGCCATGTGCTGGTGCCCAGAGCGTCCTGTGACATCACCCTGCAGGCCTCACACAGACACGGGCCCAGGCCGTGGGCCTTGAAGCCTGGCTGGAAGCCACGCTGCGGTCCCCTCCGCAGGACTCACCAGGCTTGTCCCAGAGTGGCCCAGGGTCGCCAGCTCACTAGAGGTGGCACTAGGCCCCCTACACTGGGGACAGGAAGTCAGGCTCTGCCCTTTGGGGTGGGCACCAAAGAAACCCCAAGAGCCAGGAACTAGTCCCACAAGGTCCAGCAGCCTGGGGACAGTGAGAAAAGGCACAGGGGTGTGGTGGGACCCCCAGGGCAGAGCCGCACGCAGCCTGGAGGGCGCAGGGGGGACAGCCTTGTCCACTGCCCCGGGGTAATTGGCAGGGCAGGCAGATCAGCACCTGCCCTACCCAGCAGGCTCTGGAGTAGCAGCCCCAGCCCGGGGTCTGGGTGCCACCTGAGCGCGTCCTCGCCGTCCCCGCCCCGACTCAGTGCCAGGCCGCCTCCAAGCCCGCTGCCTCCTCCCAGCCCTGTGCCAACTCCAGCTCATGGGTTCTGCACGGCCTGGGCCACCCTGCCCTGCCCAGCGCCCCTCAGGACTTGCAGGCACTGGCCAGAGGCCAGGGACAGCTTCGGGTGCTGAGGCCAGGGGTGTGAACCACCCTGACCCGCACCTTGGGCTCTGCTTACCTGAGAGGAAATCGGTGGCTACCTAGCCGGCTCAGGCCTGGGTACCCCGTCACCCCTAACCTGGCAGGAGCCCCTTCTGGCCCTGTGGTGGACTTCTTCCCCGGCTCTTTTCTTTTTTGTTACCAGGGATGGAACTCACAACCTTGTGCTTGCCAAGCAGGTGCTTACACTGCTGAGCGAAATCCCCGCGCTCTTCTTCAGTATTTAAGGTTTTGCTAAGTCAATACATTGCCCAGTCTGGGCTGGATCTTGCAACCCTCCTGCCTCAGCCCCCAGAATGCTGGGATCACAGGCGAGCGCCACCTCAGCGGGCTGCCCCTGACTTCTGAGACCGAAGCTCGCCTGGGGGCTGGACGAGAGCCAGCAGCTCACTCCACGGAGCCTGAGGACGCCCTGGGCTTCGACCGCTTTATTAACCCAGCCGAATCTGTCCCCTTCTCCCTTCCTGCCTGCACAGCGCCACGCCCTGGGAGGACAGCAGCAGGGCAGAGGCCTCTGGAAGCACCCCCCGCTGAGGCACCCCCAGCCGAGACAAAGGCCCGCGTGTCACCTGGCCGGAGGGCTTTAAGCTGAGTAAGCTGGAGATCCAGGTGTCCTTGGAGACAGTGACCCCTGGAGTCCCCCAGCCCCAGAGATCCACGGAAGAGGCTGGGTTAAGGGCGAAAGCTAGGGGTGCATTGTCAGACTCTCGGCTTGGCATTACTATTGGACGGGACCACACAGTGAAGAATTACATTTTCTAAGCCGGCGTGGTGGCTTGCGCCTGTAATCCCAGCACTCGGGAGGGTGAGACAGGCGGATCATTGTGAGTTCGAGACCAGCCTGAGCTACAAAGTGAGCTCAAGGCCAGCCTGAACGGCATAGTGAGACCCTGTCTCAAAAACAGGGCTGGGGATCTAGCTCATTGGTGTAAGTGCCTGCCCGGCAAGCACAAGGTCGTGAGTTCAATTCCCAGTGCCGCAAAAAAAAAAGAAAAAAAGAAAAAAAAAATATATATATATCTGGACCAAAAACACCTTTTAACTTGAAAAATGTTTTTTGTTTTTTTACTATCTTAAAGGTGTTTCTGTCATAATTATACACAAATTAAAGTGTTAAAACACATTTTTGGATACTCTACTCATATCTTTCTTGCTCTGAATTTCGAAGGCTTATTCAAAATGGCATGTTATAGAATATTTAAGAAAAGAAATAACTTGTTTTTCTTTTTGTCTCTTTGGGACAGGGCTTCACTGTGGAGTTCCGGCTGGTTTTGAACTCAAAGTGATCCTCCTGATTCAGCCTCCTGAGTGCTGGGGTTACAGGTGTTCACAACCATGTCCCACCTTAAAATAACTACTCAACACCAGCTTTTTAAATTTCACTGAAGGCTTGGGTAAGGAATAATAGTACACATAATGAAAACTGATGAAACTGTCAGGCTGTGGTGTCACATGCCTGTAGTTCCAGCACTGGAGAGGCTGAGACAGGAGGATCACCATGAATTTGAGGCCAGCCTGAGCTACATAGTGAGTTCAAGGCCAGTCTGAACTAAGAAAGAATAAAGAAACTTTGAAAGTTTCTTTCTATAAAATACGCAATCTCTAAATTCAAATTAGGCATAAAAGATCAGTATTAATGTTGGGTTTTATATTTGTTTGAATGTTCAAGATGCAGATACAACATTTAATATTTGTCAACATGCTTTTGCAAAAATAAATCTTAAAGTCCTAAAACAACAACCAAAAAAACACATGCAGATTGAGTGATACATGCCTGTAATCCCAGCACGCAGGAGGCTGAGGCAGGAGGATCACTGTGAATTTGAGGCCAGAATGTTGGGTCCCCAGCCTCTAACTCCTCCAGTCTAGGCTGATTCCCCCTTTGATGATGCAGCTGCCCAGGGACCCCTGCCCAGCTCCATTTTCAAGCTCTGAGGTCTGGAGGGGACACCTGTGGGCAAGAAGGCTGGGACAACAGGCTGGAGCCCAGCCTCCCATCCCTCCAGCCCTGTGCCCCACACCCCCAGCCGTGCCTCATCCCTGTACGTTCCAGGGTTCACGTGGCCCAGCAAGAGGATGTTTCTGTGTTTATTTCTAAAAATATGTTTTGGGAAAACCGGACCCACATGGGGGGATACATCCCTGAGCGATCGCCATCAGGATGCAGATGGGCACCAACAGCTGGCACAAAGAGACAGGGACCCCCAGGAGGTGAGCTGGAACCCAGTGTGGCACTATCCGAGTGGGCTGGGGGAAGGTTCCCAGGCAGGGAGAGCAGCAGGGCAAAGGCCCTGGGGTAGGTGCGGGCCTGGAGTGTGGGGCAGAAAGACAAGGGCTGGGCCAGTTGCCAGCCCTGCTCCGTTTGCCAGGTTCTGGGAGACAGAGCAACATCTTGTTTTTCCTGTTTGTTGTCTTAGGAAATCATGGAAGATGTTCCAAAATAAACACACTCTTCTCTCCTTGGGACTGGCCGGCATCTGCGACACACCCTCCTCTCCTGCTGCTCCGCTCACGGGGCTCCAGGACCTGCAAGGCTGGGTCCTCACAGCTGGCCAGACCCCACAGGCAGCGTCCCTGAGGCGGGGTGCTCGGGAGAGGACATTGTGTACTGTAACTGTATCCCCAGGAAACGCAATGGACCAGTGATGCCACAACACAGGCTGGGGACACGCAGGTGGTGTCAACTCCACTTCCTGCTGGTCTCTTCCCAACCACTGCCCCGGGGGCCAAGGCCTGGCAGCTGCCTAGTCCCCAGCAGTGGGCACAGGGGGCCTACAGCTCCAGGATTCTGAAGGTTGAGGCAGGAGGACTGCAAACCAGAGCCTTGGAGCCACCCTTAAGGGCGGGACAGGCCAAACAGGTTGTCCTCTGTCTGCTGCGTCTTCTCGGTAGTTCAGAAACAGCGGGCTGATCACGCACTTGATTCTTCTAAATATCCAAGGTGAGGAAGGGACTGGTGTGAGACTCACAGGCTGCGGGCAGCCCAGCTTCACCTCCACGGCTCCAGAGGGCCCGGCCGAGGAACCTCACCAAGCAGGAGGAGCCCAGCAGGGACGGAGGCCGGCGACATTCAAACCCAGGCCTCCAGACCCCTAGTTCAGGGCCCAGCAGCGATCACGAGCACTGGACTGGGAGTCAGCAGCCCTGGAGTTTGGTCTCTAGCCTTGCGTTTCAGACTCTAGGGCGGTCGATCACCACGGCGAAAACGACAAACACCGACCTGTGTCACCTGGTCGCCAACGCGCACGACTTTTGAAACCCGATACAATTCCAGTGACCCGGGCTACACCGCAGGCCCCAGGAGGAAGGAGGACGCCAACATGAGGCTGCTACCCAACGCGCATCAAGCAAGGCTTGCCCAGCTGGGGATGTAGCTCCACGGCACAGCGCCTGCCCAGCAAGCGCGAGGTTCTGAGTTCGAGTCCCGGTGCCAAAAAAATAACCACCCTGGGCCAGGCCAACGGCCACGTCCAGAAGGCTGGACAGGGACAGTAATCCACTAGGGCTGTGCCAAGGTCCAGGGGCCCCTGCGACTGTCAGGGGCTCCCGCAGCCGCCTCACTCGGAACCAGCCACACGCCCAGGGCGACCCCCGAGAGTCCGCACCGGACCCAGGTTGGCCGGCGCGGACGGCCGCCGAGTCTGTCCCCTGGGGCGCCCCGGGCGGGGAGCTGCCTCCTCCACCACCTTCCGCGGCTCCCGCGGGCCCGGCGGCCCCTTCGCACCTCTGCGGCCCAGTTCGCTCCCGTCCCCGCCCCGCCGCCTGGATTCCCGGACCCCCGGACCCCGGCGTGGCTCGTCCGTGTGCGCGGCAGCGTCCCACTGCACAGGCGAGGACGGAGCGCGGGTTCCGGGGCCAGGCCGGAGCGAGCGCTGCCCGCGCCCCGCGCCCCACAGGGCGCCCCCGGCTTCGCACTTATGGCCCGGGTCGAGCGGGCGCACCAAGAGCACTCTTTGTCTGCGGCGCCGCGGAGTCCCCGCCCGCCATGACCCTGGCCCCGCCCACCAGAGGCGCCCAGCCAATGAGCCGCGGCGGCGGAACGCGGCACCTGGGGCGTTGTCCGCACCTCGCGCGCGGATTGGCTGCGCTCTGCTCCCGCTGGGGGCGGGGCCGGGGCGGGGCGCGCGGCCCGGGGTGCCGGAGCCGCGGGCCGGGCTGGGAGCGGGCGCCGCGGGCCAGGAGTCGCGCACCGAGCGCCGCTGCCCCATCGCGCTGTCCGGCGCCGCGCCACGAGCCGGCGGCCAGGCCGAGCCCCAGCACCGCCACCGGGGTCCCGACGGCGCGCAGCGGGCGAGGACCCGGAGCCGAGGAGGAGGCGCCGGGCCATGGCCCTCGACTTCCTGGCGGGCTGCGTCGGGGGTAAGGAGCGCGGCGCGGGCCGGGTGCGGGGTCCGATCGCGGCCAGCTGCGCACCGTGCCCCCCTCCCCCGGTGTCCGCACTGACTTCAGCTCGGGGCCGCCCGCGCTGGACGGGAACCCTGGGACGAGGCGGGGACACCTGTGTCGATGCCCCAGGTCCCTCCCGCGCCCTAAAGCTGGGGGCTGATCTGACGCCCCTGTCCTGCAGCTGCCTGGGCACCCGGCGACCTTCTAGTGGGCTGCTTGACCCCAGGAGCCCCTCCGGGCCAGGCGTCCCCACCTTGAGTTTTAGGGAGGACAGGGGCAGCTGCCCGAGTGGGCGGACACGCCACGTGGGCCAGCGGTGTGAGCATCTTCAGCTCCTGGGCCTCCTCCAGCTGTGCCCCAGGGGGCCAGTGCGGCCAGGTCAGCCGGTGGCCCAGCAGTGCCCGGGGGGTAGGGGCATGGACGTGGGCGTGGCACTTACCTGTGGGGCCCGGACTCTCTCTGCCTTTCCCTCGAGAGCCAACTTATGCAACAGGTATTAATAGAGAGCTGAATGTGACCATCGGGCGTGCAGGATGAGTGCAGACAGAGGTGGCAGGAAGGGTGATGGTCACCACAAGGCCTGTCCATCTCCGAGGTCCTTGGCTTCTCTCGCTTCTCCACCCTTCATCAGCTGCGTTTGCCTGTAACTTGGGCCTCAGCTGCAGGCCGGCAGGGCGCCCTGGGAGAGCGCTGCTCTGTGCTTGTCAACTCCTAGTCAGGGGACGAAGGTTGACCGGCTGGCCAGCCAGGGCAGTGGTGTGTCCTGAGGGCCTCAGGAACTTCCCAGGCTGCTACCCGCTCCGGCCTCTGGAACCCCGAGAGGGGAAGAATGAAAGCCTAGAGCTGCTGCCCACCCAAGGTGGGTTCTTCCCAGCGCTGGGTGTGGGGAGGCCCAGGAAGGGGCCTGGTTTCTGTGGATTCCTCAGTGTGGGCCTCCTCCCCCATGGTGAGGCCTCAGTGGACCCCTCTGCATCCCCTTGGGAGGTATGGCTTATCTTCCTGCAAGCAGGGCTCCTTTCCAGGTCAGGCCTGCTTAGAGACCCCCACCCCCAGGCTGTTCTGCCCCTCCTGGGCTGTGCCCAGCTCTGGAAGCCCCTGCGTGGAATATCCACACCCCTGTACCCCAACATCACTGAGTGAGGAAGGTGCACACCGTGGCTGTGAACTAGGCATCCCCCCAGGTCTTGCAGGCCCTGGTGCACATGCCAGGCCTAGGTGAGTGGTGCCCCTCTGCATCACGGCTGGACAGGTGCTGGGCGGAGCTCTGCAGGGGTTGAGGGTGGAAGTCACCCTGGCCAGGTCTCATCCCGAGAGGTGGGGACTGGTGCAAGGTCATATTGCTTCTGAGGGGGGACAGGATCTTGGGGGACAGCAAAGCCCACAGTGACCTGGCCTGCCTTCCAGTCTAGGCTGCACCTGCTGCCTGGAACAGGGCTGGCAGCCACGCTCCCAGGCATCTGGACCGCTCCTTGAAGGATCAGGGTCGGATGATGGGGGAGCCTGTCCTGCTGGCTCCTGGTTCAGAGGCTACAGCAAGCCACACAGACAGGGTTCTGGGTGGGGCATGGACAGCAGGAGCCACAGAGAGGCTCAGTCAATAGGCAGTGTCCTGGAGGGGGACAGATCTGTCGCCCAGGTTGAAAGGATAAGGCTGTGGCAGAGGCAGTGCATGCCCACTAGGGGGAACGTGCTGAGTAGTTGGCTCAGCCCTCACCTGAGGGCACCAACTGAGAGGAGAAAGTGGAAATATAAAAGCCTGTATACCAGGGCCAGGGATTCACCTCAGTGGTTCAAGCACTTGCTTGGTAAGCTCGAGGTCTCGATTTCGATCCCTAGTACAAAAAAAAGAAACGAAAAGAAAAAAACCCCTGTATACTAGCACTAAGGAGGTTGAGACAGGAAGATTGCTGGGAGTTCAAGGCAGTTTGAACTACAAGTCAAGACCTTGTCTCGAAGAACAAAACAAAACAAAACAAAATGAGATGTTCTAGAACCAGGACTTGCAGATTTGGAATGTTCTAAACAGAGGCTGGGTACAGCTCAGTGGTAGAGAATTTGCTTAGCATGCTCGAGGCCCTGGGTTCTCTCCCCAGCACCAGAAATGCCCAAACAGAAAACTCCACACAGGAAGGGAGGAGGGTGGGCTTCAGAGGGAAGAAACAAAGTGCACCCCCAGAAGGCGGGAAACAGATGGAAGCCAGAAAGAAACGGGGCTCAGAGAGAGTGGGGCTGGAGCTGGGGAATCTGGCAAATGGATAATTGTGGAAATTTCCCGGCTCGGAGAGGGCGTGACTGCAGCATGAGGGTTGAGGTGGAGGTGGAGTTGAGGACAGGGTTCAAGGAAAAGACACCGGCGGCATCGCTGGTGACATTCCCGAAACCCACACATGGGATCGCGGGGTAAGTTCTTGCCAAGAAACACGAGCTCACTGGCACATGGCACTGGGACTCCTCGAGGAGCGAAAGGCCCGTGAAGACATCTGTGCTACAGGAAGGGAAGGTCCAGCCAGCGGCGGGTGATCAGAGCAGAGACCCGAGAGGGGAGGAGAGGGGACAGTGTGACCTTGGAGTCTCCTGAAGGTCCCAGGAAGGTGGGGCCGAAGGGGCAGAGAGCACGCAGAGTGGTGGGGTCTTTACCTGGCAGCCAGTCGGGATTAGAAGAGTCAGGAAGAAAAGCGCTTTGTTGAACTCAGAAATTTGAAAAGCAGAAAGAGGATAAAGGGTCATTTGCCTGAACCTGCACAAACGTGGAAAGCAAAAGGAGTAAAATAACATGAAATAAGGCATCACATCAGCTCTTACGCTTGTTTCGGTGAAATCCGAGACTGCTTCAGACTAAGGCTGGGAACAAAAGCCAGCTGTGGGTTGTTTCCAGGAAACGTCTAGAACTAGAAAAGATTCAAAGCTAAGAGTTGGACAAAACCCAGGGGGCATG
>RJWT010046696.1:0-11413 GCA_004365215.1 Cuniculus paca | reverse complement strand
GAAAAGGAGTGACTGATGTTAATAATGTTCTCGGAATCTCAATCTTTTGAGAGCTTGAAGTATGTCTATTTCTATTTCTATTTCTATTTCATCATTATTATTCCTTGACACCACCATGCTTTGGAATGAAGCAGTCATGAACTCACTTGTGAAAAACTCTTAAGAGACCATCTTTCTCACAGCATCACATATTTCTAGGTTCTAATGAATACCCGAAGTCATCAATGCAATGACTTCACTGATACTCGAGTCATCTCTATTACATTCCATTGGACTCCTGGGATCACAAACTCCATCCTTCCACATCTAACCATGAATACATCTCCTCACTGGTTCCCATTATACCAATCAGCTACACTCATAGAGCTCTTCAGATACTGGAATAGAGCTTGCGTGCCCCTCTTAGTCTATTTCTCGGTCTCTGTCTCTGTCTCTCTGTGTGACTGTCAGTCTATTTCTGTCTCTTTTGGTCAAAGACAGAAATCTCTTGCATCATCCTCTATACAGCATGGTTTCAAGTACTCACTGGAACGTGGTCACCCTCTTTTCCATGATCTCCACCTGTTTTTCATTTCTTGAAGATGTGGGGACATAAAATGGAATGAAGTCTTCCAACTGTGGACTAGCCAGATAGAGTCCAACTACTCTTTCCCCATATGAGACACTGATGCAGACTCATTGTTGCTTAATGAGTGCTTACCCTCTCACCAAGTTCAAGTCCTTCAGAACCACTGCTTAGTACTCATGTGAGTCCCTTACAAATACATACGAATTGACTGACTCTAAGACTGTCTCAGGAAAAGTCACAGGTGGTAGCTATATGAACTTAACTTGATTCCAGCCTTTCTTCATAGACATGCTGCCTCTTGTAGCTTGGGTAAGAGCTCTGTAGGCCTATATATTTTGAGAGGTTTAGAGACGCATGTATATAAGGTGGTCAATTATAAAAGTATATCATGTATATAATTTTGGTCATATGTAAGTGTGCACATTAACCCATTTGTTCAGTTTCTAAAATTGATTGCTTTTCCCTGTAAAGAGCCAGCTAGGAATATTTTTAGCTTTGTGGGTCACATGGCTTTGTCACATTTACTCAGCTCCATGGCTGGAGCATCAAAGCAGCCATAGATAGCACATAGCCATTAAGCATGACTGTGTCTCATTGTGACTTTACTTACCAATTCCAGCAGTGGACAGAACTTGGCAGGTGGGTATGAATTTGTTAACTCTTGCCCTGCAGTGTATCTGAAGACATTTTGCAATTATTATTTTCTCATTATCCTTTAACACTACGTTGAAAATGGTAAATTATTAATTGTATTTCAGAGATTGAGGAATTTAGTAACGTAGAAGCTGTTACCATTACTAAGAGAAATCAGCACATCCCGCTGAAGCAATCTTCCAAACCACCTCCCTTTTCACCAGGTGGAGACTATGTGACACTCATCTCTACTTGGGAAAAGAGAATTCAGGGATGTCTCATTTCCTTCGTTCCTAGTGGCTGTCTTCCTCAGGTAGACATTGATCACAATGCTTCTGCAGCAATCCAATTTAACAACAACTTCTTAAAATCATTAGTCCCATGATCTGAGGCAAGCTGCTGCTGCTGGGGCTCTGGATGCCAGGAATGGAGCGCAGGTAAGGAGAGGCTCGCTGTCTTCTCTGGTTGTTCCCCTAAATGACCTGCTTTGTGAAATAAATGTCAGGAATGGCATTAACACCCTGTCCCTTAACAAAATCGCATGTGGGCTTTGCTGCTGTACAGCCAGTACACTTTCCAAGTGGGGCTTCTGCAGCGGGGCTTTCTAGTTTCATGGATTTGGCAGTTTAGGGTGATGCAGAGGACTCCTTCCCCTGTCATTTTAGGATCAAGGAGGGGATCATCAAAGCACCTGGAATGTGCTTTGCTCACTAATCTCTAGCTCCACGAAGATGTTCAGAGCACCTGCTCTGTGCTACGTGCTATGAATGATGTGAGGAAATCAGAGATGATAAACTAGGGCCTCGAGGAACTCAGGCTTCTAATGACTAAAATGCACAGAAAGACAAATCTCTCAGTTTTACCCCCTAGCAAAATCTCTTTTTACAACTCAGCCTTCCCATATCATGAATATACTTTGGAATTTTTCGGTTCTCCCTAGAGTTACCTTTCTTAGCATTTTAATCTAAGAGGCATTTGTTCTTTTGAATGTCATGCAGTGTGACAAATTAGTTCTCTTACTTTTACTGAAACACTTAATAAGCTACTTCACTTATGCACCCTAACTCTCCCTAGGTGCTCTCGTAGTCAAAGTGTAACAGAGTTCCTTATTCCTGGAGGGTCTTCTAATGGTTTGTCCTAGGGTACTCAGAAAATACAGGTAAAATAAATGACAAAACTGTAATATAAAATGCAGGCCTGAAATCTAGGCTCTGGCTCTGTTTTCAATGATCTTTGCATATGTGGGTGAATGTGCTGGAATGCAGAGAATATCAATCTTACGGATTTATCTAGACCACTGATGGTACAATCAGTACTGTTAGGTCCCAGTGGGGGTGAAAGCCTTACGACATGACCAGAGAGGCTAACAAGTTGTGCACTTTAACCTCCTTCCATCCAACAATGTTCATGCGGGAAGAACTGAAGACAATGAAATAACATTCAGCCAGTGAAAATGGCACACTCAAATGAGCAGCTGAAGAGCCAATTTCCTAAGAAACTGAGTTTCTAAACATTAAGAATACTTTGTATTTATTTCTTTGAGCCTTGGATGTAGAACAAATAGGTAGAAAAAAACTAATATGATCTCAGAGAATTTGTGAGACTCACTCTTTCCTGCCCCTCCCAAGATCTTCGTTAAGTGGCCTCCCAAGATCTTTGTTAAAGATGATGCTTCAAATGCCCTCACAGGATAGTTGCTACAATCTACCTAAGCAAACTCAATTTCTTGAAAGCTCTCATGGTTCACTTCCTTTCTCTTCAGCATTTATGAACATTCTAATAGTGCTTAACCTGGCATTTTCCTGTCCCAAATCAGTATATTTATCTGGAAACATGAAAATCCAGTCCAAATTCGAAGACAGCAGAGTTAATACTTAGGAGGAAAAGCCAGTATCTAAAAGGAATGAACTCTATTCCCTTTTCAATTTCTCTGTCTTCTGGCTAACTTTCCACACAGATTTAATCACTCTCTCAGTATCAGTCACAATCAGAATCTCTCCCCAATGGGCCGTACATGGTTTCCACTTGGCTGTAAGACAACAGGGCAGCCAGCAGCCACCTCTCAGGCCCATCACTCAGACCTACCAGTTCAGTCCCTCTGGCACCCTTTAGAGGCTGAGTTACTGGCATGAATAAATGCAGAATGCCTGTTAACATGGGGCCATTTCAATGAAATTAACGGTGAAAGCCATCAAGTATGAGGGTTTGATTTTCATCCAAGGAACGTAGGTTGATTTTAGTCTGTTTCTTATTGGCATTGGAAAGGGAGGCTAGGATTTCAATTATTGATGTTGCCATTGTTGCTATGTTAGTTTACTCAGGTTGAGGACCCTGTGTTTTCTTTCAGAGCACTCATTATTTCCTGTTCTTGTGGGGACAACAACCCTGGTTTCCGGAAATTAGCATTTCCTTGTCTTGCCTCCCACAGTAGCTGTGCCAAAGGAAAGCTCTTTTAATCAACTCCGTGCCATGAAACGACTTGGAGCCGCGACAAGGAAAGTTCATTCCCAGAGGTCCTGCCTGCCCAACTTGAAGCCTTCACTTCTTATCCAATTTCCCTTTGCTCTGAAGCAAAAGAGAAATTTTTCATTTTCTCTGGAATTGAGAATGCAGCAAGATGCTCACAGAGGAATCTATGCCAACATCAAAGGGGGCTCAGCATTTCGGGCTCTTCCACCCACGTGTTCTGTTTGCAGTGCTCTGTCTTGGTCTGCAGAGTGCGTGACTCTGACTCATACAGCAGGACTCCCAGCCCGATCAGTAGCTTTCCCATTGGCTTGTTTCTCCAGGCATGCAAGAGTTGGCTTCCTTTCATGCTAGCCCTTTCTAATGTCCCCTCATATTTTGATGCAGAAGAGTTAGACATGTCTCTATTCTCTTTCCGTCTGTGTACATCCAAGGCTATATATTTTCTAGCCCGATGCTAAGTACTCCAGAGTCACAAAGTGATCCTTTCATATCAAAAGGGTCACCTCCCCACTCCAGCATTCTGAGTTTAGTACTATCTTTCTGTCTCTTGTAAATCTTTTGGGTATTTTAAACACCAGGTCAATTAGCATAACTTCAGAACGACAGTATTCTGGAGGTGCAGAGTATTTGGAAGCATTGAAGACTCTTCATCTGTCTCTTTTCTGCCCAGCTCAACCTGTGATCTCATCCTGCATTCATTTTCGGAAGCGGAGTATTTCATTCTTGGAAATTTTATCGCACAACAAATGAGATGTGGAAAATCACTGCAACAGCCTCAACAGAAGCAGTCATTCATTGTAAATGGTTGCCTTCCTTTTAAAAATCAGATTATAAAAGTTGCCTCCTATCCTGTCATAAATATGTTTGTCAAAAAGCTAAACTTGGTTAAATCTTCCTGAAAGACACAACTATAACTTAATTATGTAATGATTCAATCAGTCTCCTTTCTAGCTGTGGTTCCTGTTGGCCTTTGCCTCTTAGGAAGCAGTGTCAGGGAGGAAGTTGCTTAGATTTGGGAAAGAATTTACTTCCGTCTCGAAGTGTGGCACCTGCTGGCACTAACTTCACATTCCTTTACCTATGGGGCCAGGTTCACACTCCACTCTGCTCTTCACGGGTTGCCTTACACAGCACCGAGCCCCATAAGGTGTTTCAATTTTAATCTTTTAAAATAAGAATTAAAATGAACATCATAACAATGAATTCTATTTAAATTATATTTCTCTTTTTTCTAATGCAATTGCAAAATAGTTATATGTCTAGCTATCTTTCGGGGGAGGGGTGGGGAGAAGGAATCCATGAAGGAAAGTATCCAGGACCTGTGAGTCATAATATGGCACTGATCCAAAAATATTTACTTAGCAATTACGTGCTGGCAACTTCTGACTAATTGGCAGTAATAAAAATGCTATTTGGAAATGTAATTTGTTTTATTTCCAGGCTCCTCCCTGTCAGCTCACCTTGTCCTTTGTACCTTGACTCCAGACTGCTTGGCCCAGGCTGTCTTTTCTCTGCTGTAATAGTAGGCAAATCTGCACAGGGGCTTTATGCTCTAGGGACAGTTGGAGAACTATGTGCCCCGGTCCAGTACGTAGCACAAAAAGCACTTAGAGAATGCAGGAATGACATTGTTATGTAAAGATGGGAAGGGTTTGGAGCTGGAGAGATCTAAGCACAAATCTTGGCTCTCTCATTTATAGGTTGAGTGGTTACAGACAAATCATTTAACCATTGTGATTGTCCTATGAAAACTAGCAATCACAATGACTACTTTGCAAGTCCCTATATGATTTGAAGATAATTTATGTATAACACTTAGCGCAACTAAATATGAGCACTTTATTTATTAAGCTGTAATGTAGTGAGAAGTAAAACATATTGTAGAATAGAGATAAGCTGACAGTACAATAAATGGTGCTTAATAAGTGGTTGGCATTGCTCTTAGGTTGCTCCTTTTCTCGAATTCTTGAATGACTCTTCTGTTCGCAGGACACAGCACACACAACTCCTCTGCAGCTTATAACCTCTTTGGATCTGTGGATGCCCTTGTGTCACTGCTCTTCCTCCCTCCTCCTCACAAGTGTAACTTGGCTCTAGTGACTAGGAAGTACAGTGGACTTGCAGCTCCACAAATCCTCCTGGCCTGGTCCCTTCTCGGGATTTTACGTGTACTATTCCCTCTGCCTGGAGCACCCCTCTCCCTTTGCCTAGCGAGAAAACTCCTTCCATTCCCTTCCACATATTCTTTTATTTTCAGTTCTTCCCTATTTCACATCAGTTTTTATTCTTCTCACTCTAATACAGCTTGATAAACAAAGACACTGTTTAAAAGTACTTAATGCTGAGTTCTCATGAATTTAAGTACGGTATTAATAATTTCTAAGATCACTATTTAAGCATAATGAAATAAAGTAGAAAAATACGATTTTAAAGAATCTCTTGCCTATCTTTAGTGAATTACTCAGGGTTAAATTTTATAGGGCAGGGCCCTGTATGTATCATATCAGCTTTGTTATTCTCTCCCTAACATAAATGCCACACCTAGCTATCCACATACAGCTTTTATTTAAGCTGTGAAAAGTGACAAGGTAAATTTTCCAAACATTCTGATTCTTTATTAAAAAAATACTTTTGCCCATAAGTTGTCAGAAATTTCATGAACCAAATTTGGAAAGATTTCAAACTTCCATAATATAATTAACTATGCATCATTTTAAATTTAGCTGGTTAAATTTAGCTGCCCATAAATGGCAAAAAAAATTATAATTTTATAAAACTCTTGATAAAGAGATGAAATCTTGATTTTACTAAGAAATAGATTGCAATTTCCAAATTATGATTAATTTGTTAATCTATTAAGTCTATGCTCATTTTATTCTATTTCGTACTTGAAATTGAGAGATCAACTTTACTGAAATAACTTTGACGATTGTAGATAATTCATAATTAAGTTCTTAAACTTGGTTACAGAATATTAATGCATTTGGAACAAATAAATCTTTAATGAAAATTTAAAGCTAAGTGTTTTCAGGCTTCAAATATTTATCATCTGTCCTTTAAATGTCAGTATCCTTGACACAAGTGTACTACAGTTTAATGCTTCTATGGGGATTAAAATATGTATTGTATTAATATGAGCGATGATTTATGTCAGAAGGCTGTCAGAATTTATGTCAGAAGTGCTGTCAACTTCTCTAATAAAAAAATACTACAAAACAGATTGCTGTAAGGTAGGGTGAGGAGGTGATTTGTGATCTGCGTTCAATTTTTAGCCAGGAAAGCTATTTATAAGACCTTACCATATTAAACAATAACCAACCACTTCTACTGACAGTGAGATGACTTCTAAAAATGAAAACGGATGAGAAACATACTTATTATTGAGCGAAGAAGCTAGGCTTGGACTGTAACCTAAACAGGTGAGTAACTATAGACTGATACCTTCTGGAGAAGGGAAACCTAGGAAACAAGAGCAGGACATATCAATGGGATGCGGTGTGTTATAAGAGCTATTATAATAGTCAACTAAATGAACATTTTTTAAAATTCTGAATTCAGAGTCTATTTCAAATGCATTATCCAAAAGGCTATTTGCTATCTTTAGAAGTTTAATGTATTTTAAAGTAATACTCTTGCATTATGAAGTGTGAAATCACAAAGCTTGATATGGGAAGACTATAACGAGGGGCTCTGCCTTTACCCAGTGGCACGAGCCAGGCAGGGAATCCATCATCAACAGGCAGGTGTCACATCTACCTCAGTTTTGCTTGCACAGGTCGTTGGGTACAAAGTAACCAAGAATCAATTAGTAGAAGAAATTCAACATGCCCTACCTTTTAAAGCTTATACTGAAAGCTATTTGAAATATTTTGTCTCTGAAAGCTCTTCAGTATACAAAATTGTATTCACATACATAAAATAAGTATTTGTAAATTTACTATCAGGTCAGTTATATGCTGTGGAAGAAAAACAAGAATAAAAGATGATTTGATCAAGTGAGCAGCTACTATCTCTCTGCAATAAGATCATATTATTCTCATCAGATATGTAATTTTGGTAGAGAAACTTTCGTTAAGGTGCAAATGTTGGGTTTAGTTTTATAAAGAATTGTGATGACTGCCAGTTTTGTAGCACTAGACCATACCTAGCCAAACACGAGAGATCCATAAATATACTTTTGAAGAACAGAATGGTAATGGTATTCACTTATTTAAACTCTAAATTCTAGTTACATTAAAATAGACATTATTAAATGCCACCGTGTACAATAAAATGATTAATTCTGTTATATTTTCAGAAACTCTAATTTATTTTAAAATTTAATATTCATTACATTTATCTGCACTTTTCATACTGAGGAATTCTGTCCTGTATATAGACAATTGAGTGAAAGATTATAATTATGATGAGGTCCTCTAAATTCTTCTACCTGTACTCTCTTCTCTTAATTTAGAAATCACCCCAGTTATTATCCTGGGAAAACAAGATCTCAGTATAGGAACAATGGGGTTTATTGTGCATAAGCGGCAGTTCAAAAACCTTAAGCCAGGGATTTTAACTAGGACGTTGATGTAGGTACTTTTTGCTTGTTATGTTTTCACACTTTGAATACTAATAAATACCATTCAGAGAAGTGTCTCAGTGTCTTGCTTACCCTAGACCTTTAAACAAAATTATGCAGGAATAACACTAACACAACCTTCCAATTGCAATTTGTATGTGATAATGGTCACCTACTATTGAGGCTGAGTTTCTTTTTTGAGAAATTGAGGCACTAAGACTTACTTCCCTGAATCCAAAAAAGAAAAACAAGGTGATGAATCTGGAAGTAATCTGTAAACTATAAGGCGTTACCCCAAGATTAAGTGAATTATTATTGGAAATGTGCTTTGCAAATAACACAAACTAACGACATTATCTCAATTGATTATGAAAGTCCCCATGTGATAGAGGAGCAGTAATTAATGACACAGTTTTACAGATGAGAAATGAGTTTTCGGAGTTGTTAAGCTACTTGTCAACAGCCACAAGGCTGATGTGTAATAAAATTGCCTCCAACTACTAGAATAGCTACTGAACATCTCGAAAGTATATTATTTTTCATCCTTATTTTGCATTTTATGTAGCATCTTACAGAGGAGGATTAATGTATTTTATACACATTTAATACTCTCCATGATTCTCCATACGCTTTGTACTTATTCTCACTTTCATCTTGACCTCTATCCTGTGTGTAGCTGTTCTACATCTTGCCCTGCTGCTAGGAAAACTGAGATTCTACAATGCTTTCCAGCACATCTCAAGTTGAGGCACAGTCCTGACATTTTCTACAACAGCTCTCTTGACCTACCAGCCCTTCTCTAACCTTGCAGAGCAGGCTGTTCCTACGCAATCTAGTGTGCGATCAGATTGTAACTCTCCTAGTAATTCTGTGCATGCATTTCTCATTCCTGTATACTGGATCATCAAGTCAAAGCTAGGGAAAGAAGTTGCTTAAAAAGTAGCTCTAGTCAAATGTGAACACGGTGGATTAGACTGAATTTAAAGGATTATACAACAAACCTTTTAAAAGATATTATCAAGGTATTTTAGTTATTTTTTTAAAAACAGTATACTTCCTAGAGATATACACATGAGTATTCAAGTAAAAATTATATAATGCCTACGACCTGTTTAAAAATAATATTGCAGGGCCTTGGGGGAGAAGTATGGGTATAAAAGATAAAACAAGACTGGCCATATGTAGATAGTGATCAAAAGAGGATAATAAGGAAGTAGGAGTTTATTATACACCATTCTATCTAGTTTGTATATGATTGAAAAGTCCCATAATAACAGGTTTTCAAAGATTCACAACAACAAAAAAGGCTAGCACATCCGTATGATCTCAGATTGCATCCATTTATCTATAAATGTCTCAAGTTTATCCTTCTTTATGGCTGAGTAGTACTCTGTTGTATAAAAAGATCACATCCTTTTTATACATTCCTCAGTTGATGGGCATTTGGGTTATTCCCAAGATCTAGCTATTATAAATTGTGCTGTTATAAAATACTGCTGGGGTATCACGTTTTTAAATTTTCTGGGCAAGATATCCAGAAGGGGAATAGCTGGGTCGAATGGGATCTCTAATTCTAGTTTTTTGGGGAGGGGTACCAGGAATAAAACTTGGGACCTCGAGCTTGCCAGGCAGGCACTGTGCCACTGAATTATATCCCCGGCCCCTAATCCTAGTTTTTAAAGGAACCTTCATACTGATTTCCACGGTGGTTTCACCAGTCTGCACTCCCACCAATAGTGGAGAAGGTTTCCCGCACTGCCCCCTAGCATTGGTTATTGGTTGATTTCTTGATGATAGCCATTCTTTCTGGAGTGAGATGAAATCTCAGTGTTTTAGTTTGCATCTCGTGAATGATCAACGATGTTGGATGTTTTTTCATGTGTTTGTTTGCCATTTGTAGTTCTTCATCTGAGAAGTCCATATTCATCTCAGATGCTCATTTTTAGATTGGGTCTTTGAATTTGGGGGGGGGGTCTGGTTTTTTTTTCAATTTGTATTTTTTAATTTGAAACAAAACAAACAAAACAAAACAGAGTAAAGTGAATCAAAACAAGGCAATGAACATGGTACATGACTTTTAAACAGGGTAAAAAGCAATCGGTAAGACTACCATAATGCCTCTTGTTATCTGCAGTATACCTGCCCATACCATCAGGGATAAGTAAAATCAAACAAAATACAACAAACTAAAACAGTAGAAACAAAACGAAACATAACAAAACAAAACAAAACAAACAAAGCAAAACAATGTAAGCAATACAGAATTTCAAGATATTAGCAAAACAGCATTGGCTACCATAATAGTTGTTATCTTCAGAATAGTTGCCTACACTTTCAGACATATTACAATCGAACCACACAGAATAGAGTAAAATCAATCAAAACAAACAATGAAAGCCATACAGGGTTTCTAAACAAGCTAATTAGACATCCTCGATGGCTGCAATTACATATTTTGTTATCTTTAAAATAACTGTCCATGCCATCAAGTATAATAAAATCAAACAAATTGGAATAAAATGAAACTAATCAGAACAATGAATACAATCTAAATTTCAAATCATAATAAGAGATTAATAGTGGTCATTTCTTTCCCTTTTTAGATAATTCCTCCCCTTTGACTTTCCCAATATGTATTGTGCATTTTGGATCCCACTAACACCTTTAGTTTGTTACGCTATGGAGACAACACAAAATTCACCCTTGTGACTCTGATCCATTACATTCATGAGCACTATTACCAGTTGCCTCTGTCTATCTACAAGAGCCTTGAGGTTATCTTCCTTTATAGCTGAGTAGGTTTCCATCCCATGAAATCCCATGTCTTTCTTATCCATTCTGCAATTAATGGGCAGGCTACCCCTATTTTTTTTTTTCTGGCTCCCTGTCACATAGGGCATTGTTCTCTCTCCTTTGACTTTCAGACTACGAATTTTCTTTCTAGCTCAATGTGTTTCTTGCATAGAGCATATTGATGGATCCTATCTCCTGATCCACTATGCCTCTGTTTCTTTCTATTAGTGCCTTGAGGCCCTCTTGCACTGTATTGTCTCTGCCATGCTATTTTCCTGCCATTGGCTACCTAATTTTCCTCTCCATTCAATCGACTGCCCCCACTTGATAGTCCCCCTCTGACATTGTTCCTGAGACCGTGGTCCTTTTTTTTTTCTCTCTAAAATGTC
>RJWT010046695.1:0-11417 GCA_004365215.1 Cuniculus paca | reverse complement strand
ACACGAATTTAGAAAACTCTTTTCTGCTTGAGCTATGGCAAAAGCAAAAGCTTTGCTGACAAGTGAAAGAGAGGTGCTTTACACACTTACCTGTAGTTAATAGAAAATGTACATAAACTACGAAAAATTCATGCTGTTATTTCTTTTATTTTTCCTCAGAAGATTTTATAAGAGGATTGAAGAGCAGTGATTTTTCAATGTAGTTTTAATTCATAAAGTCAGTAAGCAGAAGACTTAACTGAAGCCGGGCATTTCTAGTTGTTCTCTTCGTCTTCAGAATTCATTGCTAAACTGAAGATTTGAATTGAGTATCTGCTGGCTCCTGGAACTTTCTCATTGTTGATGAGTCAGAGGCCTTTTTAAAACTATATTTAAAAATGGTCAGTTTCCTGAGCTTTAGTGACTTGCATCATTATTTTTAAAATGGCATTGTTAACATAATTACAATAATAGTACATGGTTATTGAAAAGCCACCTAGAAGAAGAAATTGTTATTATTCCGTTTTGCCCTACATTGTCTTGTTCCCATTCTCCAAGGAAACCACAATAAGCAGCTTGGTGTTAGTCTTGCAGAACACACAGGTTTAAAAAGAATATATATATATATTATGTGTTGTTCTTGGTTTGTTTGGTTTATTGCGGTGCCAAGGATTGAACCTGGGCCTTACAAATGCTAAGCACGCACTGCACCATTGAGCTAACTACATTCCCCAGGCCTAATGTGCTATTTTTAATCAATAACATTTCATGGAGATCACCTATATTAGTAAATGTACTTTCATTGTTTTTATTGACCACTTGGTGTTCTGTAGTGAGGATGTATGTTGTGTGTAATCACACCCTTACTAGTGGGCTTATTCACATGCACATCCAGAATACAATGGTGAGCAAAAGCTACAAATCTAGTGGGAGACACACATTAATGCAGTGCACAGAATCATGCTACACTACAAGGCCTAGTAAGGTAAAATGGGGAATTCAGTTCAGGGAGGTCAAGAAAGATCCCCCTGAAGATTGCTTCTCAACCTCTACCTGATGGAGGGACCTGGGAATTTAAATAGGGCAGGCAGAGAGAGACATTTTAGGACTCTGTGGCTATGAAAGCATGGTGAGTGAGAAGCTAAAAGCTAGTGGGCCTGAAGCTACAGAAATGAAAGCAAATGTTTTAAGAGGAGGCTGAAGGTGGGGATCAGATTAGGTGCAGGCATTTGCAGGTAAGTTGTGGGCACTTTGACTTTACCTTGAAAGCCACTAAGCATGAGAGGGGAAGGGGTGACATCACTACAATGGCATTTTGGAAGAATCTCCCCAGCATCAGGGGGAGAGGGGATAGAAAAGGAACAGACAAATGTGTCCAAGTCCAAACGACAGCCTGGTAGCTTAGAGTATGACGATAATGAGGGCAGAGAGAGACAGAAATGGAAAGAGTTGTGCAGGAGATAAAAGTGAAAGGACTTGATGTTGGATTGGATATGTGGAGGGGGAAGGAAAGGAGAGGGAAATGAATGGGGGGGGAATAGAATTGGATTTTGGCAGTGGAGAGGAGTATATTAGTGCAGAAGATTAAATTTTGTACATACTGAAATATGTAAGAAGTGTCAGCTATTTGGTATTCCAAAGAGACGTGGCCTGGAAATACAAATCTCACAGTTACTTGCATGGAGTTGATACTGATACTCAGGGTTTGGCTGAGATGAGCCATGGAGAGTGCAGAATGAGACAAGCAGAAGGTGTAGACCAGCCATGACCATGTTTCTTTTTTAGTAGAACTACAGAGCATTTCATGGTTGTGCTGCAGGCCACCAATGAAGGCTCGGGATATAGTTTGGGATTTAAAGTAAATAACATGTAGTTACAAGGAACGTTGTACTGCCCTGTGGTGAAGGCACCATCCTCTCATTGGAGGATAAGATACTGGGGCTCTAATTCCAGCTCTGTATTATTTTTTTTTCCTTTGCTTTTTTGAGACAGTGTCTCACTGTATAGTCCAGCCTGGACTCGAATTCTCTATGTAGCTCAGGTTGGCCTCAAACTTGTGATCTTCCTGCCTCAGCTTCCTTAGTGCTGGTGTTATGGGCATGTGCCATTATGCCTAACTTTAGCTTTTTGGTTTTGGGTTAGACTCATCTTTTTCCTTTCTTTTCATGTTAAACGTAAGAGTAATAGTACGTTTTTCTACCTTTCTGGTAGAAATGATGAGACACGAAAGTGCTTTGTACATTGTCATTTTCATAATAGATTACAAAGCTGCCTAGTGCTAGTGTGTTTAAATTTATTTTGGAGTTGAAGCAAAAATGTATATTTCTTTCAGTGTACGCTAGGCTGATAGAATTGTTTGATTTTTAAAATGTCTCTCAAATATTTTTACAGTTTGGTTGAAGTCATCCTGCTCTTTTATACAGAATAATACTTAAAGTAATGGGAGCCTGGTGATCTGATGTACTTCAAAGACATGCAGAACCAGGCAAGGTCTAGAGAAGGACAACTCATTTGATCAGGAAGGTAGAGAGCCTTTTTTTTTAGGTAAGGGATGATAAAAGAATTAAGGCTTTTCATTCTAGAAAGACACAGGCTGAAAGAGAAATACGATTGAAATTTATAAAATAATGAAAATCAAAGGATAAAAATGAACTTATTAAATCCCAGAGAATAAGAACTAAGGATAATTTTATCTTTTTAAAGGAATAGTTCTAGGGCCAAGTAAAAATAGCACTTTTTTTTTTTTTTTACACAGGAGTAGTAAGCATATAGAACTTATTACTCTCCAAGTTTACTGTGACCAAAATCAAATATTACAAGAGGAAGATTTATACTGTTTGAGGATTCATAGTAGGTTATAAAATGAAACTAGAATTATTTGGCTAAATATCTCTACTCTTGGAAGATAACATCACAGGGAGTGACCATTAAACTTCCATTGGAATGGAATGGTCAGAGAGAATGCCATTAAACACTTTTATCCAAAACAGGATTCCTGATTGGACAGGTCAGAGAGCAGAGAGCACAGAGTTTGGGCAGAGAGGGCCTAAGTGCAAGTATTAATTCTGTGATCTTAGGCTTTACACATCTGTTAAAAAACAAAGCTGCATATGGAGGCACAGCCATGTAATTCCAGTCCTCTGGGAGACTTGGGCAGAAAGATTGCAAGTTCAGGCCCAACCTAGGTAATTTAGCAAAACCCTGCCAAAAAGAAACAACCAAGCTGGGTTCAATCCCCAGTACTGAAAAAAAAAAAAAAAAAGCGCCGGGCAGGGGTTGGGGTTGGAGGACAGGTGATGACGTTAAAACCTGCCTAACTATTCTGAGATACAAATGAAGTGATTCTGGCAGTGCTTTGTCATTGAAAAATGGAGGTTATTTTTATGAACTCAAGGATTTCCTCTTCAGCTGTGGCATTTCTAGTTTTGTACTCTCCAGGCCAGTGGGCTTCACCTTTCCCTTCCTGGCTCTGGCCTCACCACGGATCAGTATTTGTTAGAAAGGAAGAGAGGACAGAGAACAGGGACTAGCCCCTGGGCTCTGGGGCAGTGGAAGGTGCATATACTTCTCGTATCACTGTTCACCAACTCTGGGAGGATCTGGTGAGAAAACTAAATGTAAGGGGACCTTTGCAAGCATCTCATTTCATATTTGTATGTTCAGCTGGTAAGATGCCATGTGCAAGACTGGGGAGTTTTGGTTTTTAGGTTCTTATGGTTCTTAGAAACTAAAAAAGGCTAGATCTGGGGCCAAATGAGAGAACTATGGAGACTAGTGTCTTATGGCTTCTCCCAGATTTAGGATTTAAGGGAGAGAGGAAAATGTGGCCGTGGAATTTCCTTTCAGGATGGCCATTGCAGTCCACTACAGGGGGAAAGTTGATGGAGATCTGGGGAGGTAGAGCATGTCTTGCCCAAAGGCCCTGCTGAATTTTATGCATATTTCTTGGAACTCTGGCCTCAGGGCATGACATAGCAGGAAGATAGAACTCACAAGGAACCTGCTCCTTTTCCTCCATAGCACATGACCTGTTCCGTCTGGCTTTCAAATATTACCTCATATCAACTCACTGACCTTATTTTCCATGTGGCCTGGTGGAGAGAGAATGGCTTATGAACCAGGCAACACTGGCTTTGAATTTTGATTTCACAACCAATTAGTGGTGTCAGCTTCCAATCTATTAAACAGTCGCATAGTTACCCTGTCGTCATTGAGCTGCAGTGAGGGTCTGTTGCATAGTGCTAAGCACAGCGTAGACCCTAATGAGTGCCAGCTTTGTCACTGGTACCCATTGGGGAGATTTTTAGACTACAAGGTTTGAGATGGTGGGGACCACGATGTGCTCTCATCACTGAGCCTGTGGCGCACTCACTGTGTCAAGGAGCTGACCTCTTACTGAAGCCTCATTGTTTCCTGAAAGCACCTCGCCTCGATCTTGCCCTCCTCAGCACTCATGCACCAAGTAATCCAGTCCTCAGACAGCCACAGATTTGTGTAGTTGCCTTGTTGCCCCATATATGTTAGTCTTATTCTTCAGTGATGTTCAGTAAGCACTTAGTGAATGGTGCAGCAAGGGCCACATCCCATACCATTTCCTCTACCTGGAGCCCACTGTGGGTTTGTGCCTGTCTTGCCTCAGACCAGCGGGGACCTCTTTTCTCCTGTGCTGCCTTTGACATCTGACATAGTGGGAGGCTGTGCAGGAACCTCTCACTTCCAGGTGCTGGGAGGCATATTTGTAAGAGCTGGGATTGCTTCCTCATTCCTGGCATCTTTGTGTTGATTTTGAAAGCTGCACAGAAGTTTGCTGATTTGCCTCAAAAACCATAAAGTAACACTCAGAATATCTTTCTTTCTCAAGAAAAATACCATTCAAATGTCCCATTGGTGCTGTTTTCAGCTCACACAGGGTGATTACTTAAAGGATTCTCTTTCCTTGCTTTTTGTTTGAAGATTACAGACAGGAGTCAGAGGTGGAAGCTAGAAGAGGTTTTCTGAGCTCCTTTCCCCTCTTCTCTGAAGAAAGCATTATGGCCAAAACCTTTCTGTGAGCACGTGGAACCGCGCTTGTGGATCTCCTGCCTTCTCTCCCTGCTCCTGTCTCAGGTGGAATTTCTGATGTGGATTCCAGGCCATGTTCCCAGTTCTAATGGGGTCAGGAACCCCTGTGACTCCTTGGGGACCCCTCCTTGCTGCTTCCATGTCAGGGTCAATAACCAGGTCCTTCCTATGTAACAGTTGCCTTTTCAGTTTATACCATTTCTGATTTATTTATTGATTTAATTTTAATCCTCTCCTTTAAAGATCCTTTTTTTATAAGTTAAAAATAACCACAAGGAGACCTTGTGATCCTCTTCTCACTGACCCAGATAGTTTAAGAACAGATATTTTAAGAGCCCGACAGCAGCTTCTCATCTGGAGACATCGGCGGGCTCTCAGGAGCCAACCAACTAAATGTAATAATAAAATATTAATCCTATTTCCCGCACATAAGAGGTACTTTTTTGTTTTCCCTGACTTTTCTGAGCCTTACTCATCCTTTCATGAGCTGTAGAGAAAGCCTGGGACTTGGGGATTAAAGAGTTGGGTTCAGTTTCTGGGACGTTTGGTTAACAGAACAGGGATGCTGGGAATCTCAAGGAGTGAGAGCTGAGGGATCAGGGTGCAGCCATCCTGGTGACTGGAACCCAAAGAATGGGCCAAAAGGAAATACTTGTCCAAATTGAGAAAGTCCAGTTTGTGTAAGCTTAGAGCAATTAATCTCTCCCATTTTTGAATTTTTGTGTTATTGAGTTTATTTACACTATGTAACTTAGTAACTAATAATACCTGGTCTATTTTGTGGCTCTAGTTTTTTTCACATTCCCATCCAGTAGATAAATTTTTGCAAGATGGTACTGTGTATTTTATTTTTCTTATGTCACTGTTGCAATATTAGGCACTTAATCCTTCATAACTGATTGGCAGAATGCATTATCCATTAACTAAATTTGGGATTTATAGTACAACACGGGTCATTTTCTCTATCTCTCCAGTTTCACTCCTTTCTGCTAATGGTGAGGTAGCAGGAAATCTTTTAGGCTTTCATTATCTTGTCAATTTGTGGCTGCTCATCAAATATGTACAATATGTATATTGAAATGTACTGCTGACCTGCCCTGAGAAGAAAGTTTGTTTGAATTGTTTGGACAATATAAGGTTGGATTTTCCCTGAATCAGCTTTATTCTCTCCCTCAGGCAGGTTTGAAGACAGATGTATACCTGGTCAGACCACTCTTTCTTCTGCTTGGACCATGAAGTCTATTTAAGAAAGCCATTGTTTATCTTCTCCTGGCTGAGGTGACAAGTTCTTGATGGATTTCATACTGGTCCAAACAGCCCGTGTTCTTTGTGTAAGAATATTAGACCCAGTGGCACATCACTTTCATGAACGGTCCACTATGAGTTGAATTATGCCTCCTAAAAGATTTGTTGAAATCCTAGCCCTTGGTACCTATGAATAGACCCTTATTTGGATATAGAATCTTTGCAGGTGTAATGAAATTAAGATTGACTCATACTGATTTAGGGTGTGGCCCTAGATCCAAAATCTGATGTCTTGCAAGGAGAGAGATTTGAGCGCCCACAGAAGGAAGATGGCCATGTGAAGGCAGAGACAGCAGTTGGAGCCAAGCAGCTACAAGTCAAAGGATGCAAGGATTGTTGGGGGCTGCCAGAACCTAGGAAGAGGCAAGAAAGGATTCTTCTCTAGAACCTTCATAGGGACCAGAGCCCTGTTGACACCCAGATTTGAATTTCTGACCTCTAGAACTGGAAGAATAAATTCTTAGGTTTTAAGGCACTAAGTTTGTGGTCATTTATTATGACAGCCACAGGAAACTAATGTGCTGGCTAAGAGCTTAAATAAAATATAGCTGTGCTATATTTATTGTTTTACATAACAATGCTTCAGTCATAAATACCACACTGATCTCATAAGATTATAGTGGAGCTAAAAAATTCCTATTGCCTAGGGACTCGGTCACCATTGTAACATCACTGTAGCACAAACATTACTGATGTGCTTATGATGACACTGATTAAACTTATCATGCTACCAGTGTACAAAAGTATAGCATGTACAATCCCATATGGCAAATGCTTGATAATAATAATGCATGACTCTGTTACTGGTTTGGGTAGGCACATGCTATACTTTTTACTGTTATTTTGGAGTATATTGCTTGTACTTATGAAGAAAGGCTGACTACAGTGTGCCATGTCATGCTGACAGGAGCCTCGTACATCTTGTGTTTACCACCTCTTTTAAGGCCATGTTGAATGAGTGACTTAAAACATCTAGGTTTGTGTAAATGCAGAACCAATCTTTGTCATCAAGTGAAATATGACTCTACAAAGGGAGGATCTGGTTAGAATCGATTACTGACTTGCCCTGAAGGACCCTGGTACAAATCCCAACATATGATTATCTAAGTATTAATTCCCACTCTCTTATACACTTGGACAAATAGTTCCTTCTTTAATTTCATTCCCCATTCTTCTGACTCCCACACCCTTCCTTTGTATTTTCAAATGCTTTATAAACTTGTCGCCCACAAGTTTCTTGTCTGAGTGAAGCTTAGGTCCTTCCTGGGGACAGAGAGGACACTTCTCGGCTGAGCTGGGGCCTGATGGTGGGGTAGGTGTCCTCTCTGCTCCTCACAGCCACTCCTAGAGTATTATTCCTCCTTAACCCTCTGCTTCTTGCTCCTCCCACTCCAGCCCCCATCTTCAAGGCACAGGCCATCAGAATACACACACACCTGCCATACTGTAGTCATCCATATCCTGCAATTATTCTTCCTTCTCAGTGAAGCTTGGAGCTCTCCTGGCTCACTGGCATTCTTGTGGCCTGACTTGGTGATTGCATGGCCCAGCATTCTCTCTTAATCCTAGCTGCAATGTAAGTTTTCTGGAACTAGCTCTGGGAATATAGCTCAGTAGTAGAGTGTTTGCTTAGCATGCTTGATGTCCAGTTTGATCTCCAAGAGAAAGTTATTTGGGGCAACTCTTCTTTCTACCTCCCCCTGTTCCCAAGCAACTGGGCCTGCATGTTTGTGAAGCAAGAGGTATATGCATATATTTTTAAGAGCTCCCAGATCATTCTAGTGTGTGGCAAAATTCGAGAACCAGTGGTATTTGGCCGCTTGGATCCTTAAGCTTCTTAGAGCTAATAACCCCTTCTCCTGTCTCCTGTCTTCTCCCACTGTCATACTCTGGTGATGGTCATTACTTATATGGTGAGTTTTGGTTCAGTGAAGTCACACTTAATGCCTCTAATCTGATGATCTGGAAAGGATGTACCTATGAGACTCTTACGGTTAATACATTGTGTCAACTTGAGAAGTTTAGAAGTTTAACTGAGAGACTCAGCAGGGAGCCGGGGTTCTTACTTTGTAAATATCCTCATCCTGTGCAAAGGAGGGCAAGGACATTTTGTGAGTGCTACACCCACCCTGAAGGTTTTGGTGGGGGGGTGGCCTGTGTACAATTTGAGGGTAGAGAAGAAGTTCGTACTTCGTCCCTTTTGTTCTGGCTGCTGCCTTGAAGTATTGCCCCAGTGCCATGCCACCCTGCCTTGGAGCCAGCTGATTATGGACTGAAACCACCAAGAACTGTAAGCTAAATAAACCTTTCCTTGCTTCACTTTGGGTGTCAGGTGTTTTGTCCCAGCAACAAGGAAAAAAGTAACTAAGACAGAGACTCAAAAGATAGGCATTTGGGAGCTTATCAGTCATTGCATTTCCTACCTTTTATTCAAGAGTTTAGTGATGTGCAGACCATCCTAGTGACTTCCTCAATTTACCCAAAATGTCTGAATCAAGGAAAATGCAGGCTTTTGAATATATGGGTGTATGTTTTTTGCATATTTTCCAAATATAAGGAAATGAAATTAGAATGTTGTCCTAGGATAAGGGTCACAGATTCCCCATGAACTAAGGCCTAGTATTGGTTGTAATAACCCAAATAGTGGAAGTGTTCACATATAACAGCTTTTAAATTCTCTACTATTCCTTTTTGCATTGATCTCTTTTCTCATCTCACTTCCTGAAATTAATTTTGTTTTTTGACCTTTCATAGCATTTACTGTAGATACTGTACATTTGGCATTTATTTATATCCTGTTATGAATTTCCATTTGCATCCTTCATTTCATCTAGTTGAATAATCATTAATAAGATAAAGGATAGTTAACTAATTGCAATACAAGATGGCTAATACAGTCCATATTTAACTGTTCTAAGATGGCTAATGCAGTTCATATTTAACTGTTCTAAATTTAAGGAAGTACTTACATTTATTAGAATATGTGTTTTACCTAATTATGGTAAAAGTTGAGTTCAACGTGATCTGTTATTATTCACAGCTTACTGCTGTGGATATCTGAGGTCCAGAAGCCCAAGTTCTGTGTGGTCCCAGGCAATTGTTTATCATCTTTGAATCATCAATTATTTATGTATAAAATGATGTGATGAATTAGAGATCAATGCCATGGTATGAATATTTGTATTCCTCTAATTTTTATTTTGAAATCCTAACACCCAGGATGATGATAGTAGGAAATAGGGACCTTTGGGAAATCATCAGGTTTTGAAGATGGAGTCCTCATAAATGAGATTAGTGCCCTTATAAAAGAGGCTGGAAGGAGCTGTCTTACCCCTTCTACTATGTGACAGTTCAGTGAAAAGACAACCAGTTATGCAGGAAGTGGCCCTCACAACACACCAGATCGTCTAGTGCTGCACTCTTGGATTACCCAGTCTCCAGGAGTGTGAGAAATAAATTTCTGTTGTTTACAAGCCAGCCAGTTTAGGCTTATTTTGCCAGTCTAGGCTATTTTATTTTCTTATAGTAAGCCAGATAGACTATTGACAAAATCCTTTCAGGATAAAGAAGTTTAGGACTCTACTTTGGATTATATTTGTAGCTGAAAGTAAAAGAACATTCCTTTTTAAAAAGTTATTTTTTTTTTTTTGGTACTGGGAATCAAACTCAGGACCTCATGCTTGCCAGGCAGGTGCTGTGCCACTGAGCCGTATCCCTGGTCCCTGAAAAGTTATTTTAGAACAATTCTATAGTTTAGAAAATTTATTGAAATCAGTCTTCTTCCCTAATTAAGCTTGAAATTGAGAACTTCCTCTATTCTAGTTAAGACCAACATGTACAATATGTAACTTGTGACTCATACATATCTCTACGTGATACATAGCCCTCATGGTAAATGAAAATCATGACTTTTCTAAACTTACCCAGTTAAAAAATTTTGTTATTCATATAAGTAAGATAATTTAGGGCCGAGGATTTAGCTCAGTGGTGTAAGCGCCTGCCTGGCAAGCTCAAGGTTGTGAGTTCAATCCCCAGTACCAAAAAAAAAAAAAAAAAATATATATATATATATATATATATTCATATACTTCTCTTAATTTTAATTAAAAAATGTAGCCAGGAAATACCTACTGACCACGCCCTTGTTTTAAATATGTAAAATGTGTTGGTTATTTAGTCATTAGTTAATAAAAGTTTTTATTTTCCCATTTCTTGCTCAGCTGTTAAAATAGAGGAATTGGCTGGTCAATTCTTAAGCCTTTTTCCCTCTCCTCAATCAGCATTTTCTCCAGTGATTTCTGAGTCAGCTCTGGCAGCACTATTTGAGGCGGTCTGTTCACTATCTTGTGCAGCATCTCTACGTGGACCTGTGCTCTGGGGTCCCTCCCACTGTAGTGTTTGTCATGAAAAGACATGGAGAGGTGACCTACCTCTGACCACCGTCCTGAGGGAGGGGCAGGTGATACGGGATCTGGGCTAGATGAATGTTTTACATTCTCTTTGGCATGGCTTGTCTGTTTCAGATAAGCAGAAGAACATCTTCAGAATCTTGAGCTTGTTTGGAGCCGAGAAGAAAAAACTGACATCTAATTAAAATTCAGCAGGGGGATCAGAAGTAAGAGTTCAGGCAAGTTATCACTTGCAATAGTTTTTACACAACAAAACACCTTTATGGCTTCTTCTGATTACCTAAATAGATTTTCTTTAAAGAAACTCAAATACACTCAAAAATATACAAAGTAAAATAAAAGTCATCTGTAATCTCTCTAACTGTAAGATAGCAAATTAACATTTCTGTATACTTACACATATATCTCCTTAAGCATACATACCACTCATGAAGTGACAATTCTACAGGAATAGGATGCAATAAAAAAGCCTTTAAAAAAGTTACTTCTACCTTTACCAATACTTATACTTGGAATTCTCCATTAAAGACAAAAAGGTGTATGTGCAGCTTCTTTTTGTAATTTCAAGTAGTGTCCTCTTTTAAGCAGACCTTCTCAATATGGTGGTCAGATCATGTTTCCAGCCTGGAGCTACACTTCATAATTAAAATTATGGCTATGAGT
>RJWT010046694.1:0-11420 GCA_004365215.1 Cuniculus paca | reverse complement strand
AGAGCTGCAGTTGGAGATGTACATGGAAGTCGCTCCACCATAAGATTAAAAACCACTCAGCTTCCCACACCTCAGCCCGTCTCAGCTCTTGTCATCCCCTCTGGCTCTTGACACCTACCTGTCCACTGTGACCAGGGGCAGGTCCCTGTGAGCAAGGTGCTGCCTGAGCATGTGGCTGAACACCCCTTTGCTTTTGCTCGCTTGCCTGTAGGTGCTCCAGAAAATTCCACTCAGAAGCATCCCAAACCCCAGAGGCAGAAGCAAGTATGCCAGGACCAAGTTCTTCTGACAGTGGAATATGGTGTCAGAGGAAATGAAGAAGGCTCCCAGGCAGATCATCAGGAAGCCAATCAGGAAGGTCAGAGCGCAGAGAACAAGGCCGGTTCTGTTCTGCATCTCTGCTCCTCGGGATCTCAGCAGCCTGACCTTTCCACTCCTCTACTTCCAGGCTGGCTCAGGCAGAATCCACTCATTAGTTGGCTTGCAGCTTTATACACTCTGGGCCCAGCTGGCCTTTGGACAATTAAATGAAGCAGGGACTGAGAAGCTACTCATTAACCCCTAAAAGTTACTGTGATATCCTGGGAGGGTAAACTCTAAATATCACATCGTGTACTACAGGAAGGAGTGGCTACTTGTAACCTATGGCACTTAGGGTTGATGGGTGAGACCGCCAATGGCTCACAGTTATGTGAGGAACGATCTCTTATCTTTTGACTCAGAAAGTATTCGTCTCTGAACCACACATCCTCCCACAAGGGTAATTCCTCGCTAAAAGTAAGAAAATATAGCATTCCTTATTTTCACTTTGCATTGAAAAGTATTTCTTCTAGTCTCTTTAGCATCTTGTCTTCTCTACCTCAAAAAAATCCCCCGTGTCACTAACACACTCTCATTCTGAAAAAACACTAAGGAAAAAGTTCAGGATGTGAATGCTTGAATCCTTTTCTGCTGACCAGAAGTTTTACAGGAGAAGGAGAGTGCTTTTGAGGACAGTAAGAGACAGAGCCTTGAGAATCTGGAGGAATTCCTGAGGTGGTTGTAAAGGAGCATACTTTGGCAGCTTATAGTTTTGAATCCTTACACCCACTGGGGCCAGCCCATGGTCACTTCTGCTAACACTTACAAGTTTGATGCACAGTTTTTGCTTATTGTCCAAGCACTGGCCACAATTTCTGGCTCACCATAAACATTGGAACTTGCTCTCAAATGAGGCCATCAGCATTGGCGATAAGAATATTTCCCAAAGAGTGTCCCACGTTACCACTTCCATGCAAAACAAATAAATACATTGTTAGAAAGCTGCCTATTACTTCCCCACCCTACCTCCCACATATGTTGTAGTTTCCCATAGCACACTAACATATTACGTGCTCCAAAAACTCCTACCATTAATTTTTTCCAAGACGCATATTAAATGAAATTATTTTAGTAGAGCTAAAGAATTTTTACCTGTTTTCTCCCTTACGTCTTTGCTCTGTGTAGCATTCACAGCATTAAAAAAAATATTTCCAAAATCAGCCTTCTTTTCTCATTCCAATCTTCTTGCAGATACCTTATTCCAGACCCGGTTTGTGCCGATTCCTCCCCCACTTTTTTTTTTTTAATTTGAAGCTTTGGGTATTCCTGCCAAAAGTCTCCTTCTGAGAAGGACCCTGAGTTATACATGCTCAGAGAAGTTATCTTCAGTTTCTCTTTGCTTCTCTTCTCCCCCTCCGCTCTACCACCACTGTTTTCCTAATGGGAAAGCAGTTGTGCAGTGTGTTGGCATTGCCATCAACACTCTTGAGCCTCACATTCACCATCTTCTTATTTCCAGCTTCATATCAGGGCTAGCAATGAAAGGAAGACACTACGAATTAAAAGCAATATAACGAGATCGGATACATCCACCTCCCACCACTTAATACAGTGGTACTTCGGTTCATGTACTTAATTTGTTCCATGATTATTGCCATATTTGTGTTTGTGAAGGCAAGATGGCAGAGTCAAGTCCCTCACTCAATGCAGAGTTCTCAAAAGAAAACAAAAATTTCCCAAACGCTTCTATTTGCAAACCAAGTTGTTCACAAAAAAGTGTTCGAAGCATTCATGAACTGAGGTACCGCTGTGCTTACTTTTGATAGTTTCAAGTTTCAACCCTGGACTACTTCCATTTTCTATACTTATATTATCTTTACTGTCCTAAAACAATGTTTTCTCCTTTCTTCTTTACTCAGTCTTCAGATAATTGGTTTTCTAAGATGATTCCTACCTCCTGATATCCATGTCCACATTTGAGTAATTCTTTCCCCTTGAATGTGGGTTAGACCCTGTGACTTGATTCTAACCCATAGAATATGGCAAAGAAGATACCATGTCACTTTCATGATTGGATTACAAATAATTATGACTTCCATCTTGCCAGTTATGTGTTTCTTATTGCTTTCTTGGCTTGTGCCCTTTGAAGAAAGAGGCTGTCATGTTGGAGATGCCCATTTGGCAAGGAACTGAAGGGAGCTTATGGACAGTAGTCAATGAAAAACAGAGGCCCTTACTCCATAAGCCCATGTGGAACTGTGTCCTGGAATCAAGCATATGACCGTGGGACCAACTCCTTGCCCAGTTGAGCCTTGAGATGAATCCTACAAGCGACACTTTTGTTGAAAGGTCCTGAAGCAGGGGACCATTAAATCATGCTTAGTTATTTTTCTTGTGGCTGAGACAAAAATACCCAACACTTAAAAGTTAAAGGAGGAAAGGCTTAATGTAGTTCACAGTTTGTGGAGGTTTCAGTCCATAGTTAACTGGCTCCAAGGCAGGGCAGCATAGCATAGGGGCATCACAGAGGAGAAACAATTCATGGCATAGCAGGCAGCAAGCAGCAAGCAGAAGGCAGCAGCAGCTCTGACAGCAGCAGGCCTGCCTTCTTTCTGTCCCTTTATATTCCATCCAGACTACAAGTCTACTGATTAGTGCCACCCATGCTCAGGGTAGGGCTTCCATTATCCATACCCTTAACCCCAGTACCCCACCTTTAATCCACATTCACACACCCTTAATTCAGCCACCATCAAAACTCACCACCAATGAACACTGGACTCAGGGTATTTATTTGGGGTGAGATTCGGAACCAAGAGGGAAAGTATAAGAAAATCTGTAGTATCTGAGTGAAATAGAGAAGAAAAGGGAACAAAATGAAATGTAACTGGGAGGTATGTGTTTCCTTCATGCAGATTAATAAACTCTAGGAGACTAGTGATAGAGAGCTTGTCTAGAGCTAGTGGTAGAGAGCTTGTCTAGAGTGCTGGGTTCCATCCCCAGCACCACAGGGAATGAAGGAAAGAAGAAAAGGAAGGAAGGAAGGAAGGAGAAAATATGAGGAAAGGAAGAAAGAAATGAAAGAAGAAAGAGAAAGGAAGAAAGAAAGAAAGAAGAGAAAGGCAGGTAATGTTTGGGTATTCATGTGTTATATTATGTAATATTAGGGTGTTCATATTACTATTAAGTATATGTTATTAAATACACTATTTTTACTGTGCCTCTCTTTCAGTTATGAGCCACAGGGGATCGCTTTAATATAAGCATTATTCCCATTTGATGTCTTGAAAATTATCAAGGCTCACTAAAACCAATGACTTACAGCTTTAAACAATTGTTACTATTGTTATTACGTGGATTTTTCCTACTATTTGTGAAATGGTATGTTCTCTAGAGTCAGTAGCAATGAAAACATTTTTTTAAAAAAAGAAAGTAAATATATGCTTGCTTTAATGATGCTGAAATATCCCAAACACTAAGAGGATGCATCCTGTTCTTTGGGCATCTGAAAGGAGTAGAAGTCCAATCAGAACAGTTGTAATGACAGAAAAGCAAAGAAGCCAGATAATCAGAGCTGGGGGAAAATAAAAACAATTCAAGGAAGAATCAAACACTAAGAAGGTGCCTTGAAGGTTCAGTTTCAGGAGCTCCTTGGCCCTTTGGGTGAGCTTTCTGAGGTTCATCCTGTCTTCTGGATCTGCCCTTTCTCCTAGGCCAGCTTTCCTGTCCTTGTTCTCCTTGCCAAGCTTTAGCTCTGATTGTGGAGTAAAGGTGTGGAGACTGCAGGAAAAAGGGATAGATGATCCACTGTGTTCACATAAACAGCATGGTACTAGCAGAAAAGAGGTAAAAAGACGCAGTGGAAACCAACCCAAACTCCTTATCCTTGTTCCCATCGTCTCCACAAGGGATTCAGTAAGGAAATGGTGTCTTCCTTTTAAATCAGTCTATTTCTTCTTCTTAAAAGTTTACCAGTCAACAGAAGTTTCTGCCTCTTCAATAGGTAAATATTTATCGAGGCAAAACTTTAGTTGTCAGTCAAATGTCTGAGAACATCAAGACTCTTCTATTCTCTATTCCTGTGAGCATGGCAGACCCATGAGTGTCGTTCTAAACGTTGTGTGTGTGGCCAAGTTGCAGGCACTGTTTGGCCTTCCTGTCTACATCAGAGTTCCTGAACCTCACTCTGCTCTCAAATCTCCAGGCCACACATAACTGCTTTGGAACACCATAGCCCTCTGTGCTCCAATTTCTGTCTCCTAGACACGTGATCCTTCTCCTTGAAAGCAGGAACAGCCTATGCCTCCAAGTAAGATGTCTATGGGGATTTTGGATGAAAGTTAATGGTATGTAGAAGCTGTAACACAGAACAAAGCGGGGCCAAGAGATGAGGCAGAACAACAGATTTCAGAAGTTCACTTTGGTTCAGGAAGCAAGCTCATGGGGGTGGATGGGGAGGAGAGCATGTGCGTAACTGGAGAGGTCGCCCTGTACGACTGAGTGATTCCTGGATTAGCCTTTCACACTTGAAGGTTCACTGAGCGCTGGCCATTTCCTCCTTCTTGTTTTCTTCACTTTTGAATCTTTTCCCCCATCACCCTTCCCCCCCCAGTTAGAAGATTTGAATGGAGGGATTTCTGAGGTTGGCAAAGGACAAACAGCTCCTCAGAAAGTGCAGACGCTGGGTAGAGGTGAGGCTGCTACTCTCTTGCAATGAGCCCTATACAGGTATCCAGGATTGATGCACGGAGCCAAGCCAGAACTGGGTGGGGTCTTCAGACATTTGCCCACGATATAAAGTTTGTGGATGACAGAGTAGCCAAAACTTAGTAATCAAGAAAAACCTTTGTATATTTCAGCAATATTTTTAAAACATCGAACTGGCAGACTATGGCTCCTAGACCAGTTGCTTGTTTCTACAAGTAAAGTTTTTGTCAGGAAATCGGGTCATGTCTGTGGACCTAACAAGAAAACAAATTCAGTTGCAGTGACAGCTCAACTTCTAAATTAATCCACAAATAAGTCAGAGTATATTTCATTTCATTGAGGAACCTTGGAAAATAGAAAAGAGACCACATTTCTGTGGGTACTTTGGAGGAAAACAGAACCTCCAAGCAAGGACAGAATTTGACAACTTGGTTTTTACCAAGGAGCCTAAATGCCAGTGATTTGTAAATATGAAGTAGGTTCTGCGTCCCAGTTCATGAAATTTTCTTTAATACTGATTCTTATTTTTCCTCCTCCCATGTCCAAATTTTTAACACTCTTGAGTAGCTTAAATCATAACAAAACTTTGGTGTTCATCAAAGATTTGTTAGAATTCACTCATAAAACCACTGGACTCATGATCTTTTTTTCTCTTCTATTTTAGAAGAAAATTTTGCAATTTATTTTTGAGTGCTAAGTACTACCGGAGGAAACGAGATTGAGATAAATACTATGTATGCCAGGACTGGATATGGGTATACTTCTTTAACTGCCCATCTACTAGCAAAGGAGATTGAGTGAATCCAATCAAGAGTTGATTCATCATTATTGTTATCTTCAGTACACTACTAGATTCAAATTCCTCTTGTGTTCATTGGTGCCTGAGGTGAGGGTTGAATGCTAGAGGATTTTTTTTCAATGTTTCTCTTCTACTCTAACTTTACATCTTCACTGAGTACCCGAACTTCAGAAAAGAGCTTTACAAGCTTGCCCATTCCCTCAGCTGTAGGTTGTTGTTGTCTGTTGCTTATTAGCATGACTGTGAGAGCAGAGGGTTTCTAGTAACCTGGTCTACCTTAGTCTTACACAGGCCCTCCTGGGTTGCGGAGATGGGAGCACTTTCAGCGAGTCTACGCTTTCTCCAACACTAGTAGCTTCTAATGTTCTGACTTCAGGATAGATTCCTGATTCTTCCCTAGAAGTGGAGTGTCATAACTCCATTGTGTCAACTTGAGAAGTTTAGAAGATTAACTAAGTAACTTAGCAGTTCTACATCCTAGGGTGTACAGAAGATGCCCAAGGGTGGCTGTTTACATTCCCCAGTGTTGTAATGGTTGATTCATTGTATTAACTTGAGAAGCTTAGAAGTTTAAGTAACTCAGCAGGGGCTGGGGTCCTTACTTTGTAAACATTCTGAGCCTGTGCAAGAGGAGGTCACAGAGATGGTGTGAGTACTACACCCACCCTAGGGCAAGTAGCCTGCATACACTATTAGGGAAGAAAAGAAGATTGCTCTCCCTCCTTTTGTAGTCTTGTTGTTTTTCTGTCTTCTACCACCTTGAACTGTTGCCCCTCACCATGCTAGACTACCTTAAAGCCAGCTGATTATGGACTGGAACCTCCACAAACTGTAGGCTAAATAAACCTTTCCTTCCTTAACTTTAGGTGTCAGTATCTTGTCCCAGGAATGAGAGAAAAGTAACAGACACCTGGGGGATTCTTTATTTTCACTGTCCCCAGTCACATAGGTTTCACCTGTGCCCTAGCAGACAAACAGTTTGTTCTCCTCTCCCACCTCACCCTAGCAATTTAACTGAGTCCTGGTACCTCCCACAACAGGTAATAGACATCCAAGAATAAGAACCTAAATATAAGTGTAAACTCCACTGTATTTGCAGTCCCCAGTGGTTTTGTGTCTTATTGTAGCCCATATTTGGTATCTAATAATTCATTAAAAATTTTAGCTGAATTCTTCTTACTCTCTTGTATGGTTCTCATCTCTTTTGCCTGGACTCTGCTATAGGTTACCCAGGGGTTCTGCCCCAGCTTCCTTTGGGGTTGCCTTTCTTTAGATTTTAGTGCATTTGGTTGCTTTAAAAGCTCAACTCTTCAGCAGACTCAAGAAAAGTTAAGATTACTTGAAATTTTCTTATTACAGTGAGCACAATGCTCTTTCCAGCTTTTCGCATTCTAGATAGAAGTGGAATATCCTCTATGCCACTTCTATTGAGTAGATTTTTATTACTTCTTTCAAATTCTAGGGACTTTAAGGTTATCTCTGCTTCTGGAATTAATTTTTCATAATGTGTAATTTCCCAGAAAACATTTATATATCTACCAATTTTATTGATTTAGCTACATACACACAATTATACATATAGCATACTATATTGATATATACATAATATTCACTTATAATACTCTATATAGAATTTACTGATAATTTTTAAATCTCCTCTGACTCTTTAGATATGTCACCTTTCTAATGCTTAACATTACTTGGTTTCTTTATACTGTTTTCCTTAATTAGACTAACAAAAACTACTTCATCAGATTTTTTTCAAACTTTGTTCATATATTAATCTTTTCCAAAAGCCAGCATTTGGTCATGTAGTTCAGGCCTCTTTTAAAATAATTTTTTAGGTTTATATTCCATAATTTTCTGCTTTATTGTTAATAATTTCTTTAGTCTACTTTGCAAGTTTTTACTTATTTATTTAATCTTTGTTCAATCTTTTAGTACTATCTCCCTTAAACCAGAACTTCATTAAAGGCTTTATTTTATTAGTTTTATATTTCATCATTTTTGCTTTTATCTTTAATAAGTCCATCAGTCAACTTTTAATGGTTGTTTTGCCATTTCTTTGCAGTGTCTTATGTAGGATATTTAATTTATTTCCACTCTTTATTGTTTTATAATAAATATAATTAGATAGACATTTTCTTCTGTGTCACTTTGACCCAAATCCCACAAGTTTTTATATGTTATGCTGTCATTGTCATTCATTTCCAAATAATAAGTAACTTCTCCTAATACAAAAATGAGCAAATTAAGACAAACATGTAAGTAATAGAAAAACACATGAAAATAGCCTTTAAAAATGGAAAGATAAAAAAAGAAAAGAAAAAAATGTTCAATCTCACTCATAACAAAAGAAACATTAAACTGCAATTTCTCACCATCAGATTGGCAAAACTCTGACACCGTGCCATTCTGGCAGTGTGGTGGGGAAAATGTCTCTCTTCTGTGTTGCTGGTAGAAATACAACTTCTAGTAAAACTATATTTTCATTTTGTTTCTGACCCAGAAATCACACTTCTGATAATGTGTTGTTTAGAATACATGGGCAAAAATATAAAATTATAAAGATACAGATCTACTTGTTGCATCAGCACTGTTTATAATCACATCAAATTGTATAGGACTGGAAACACTGAAATGACCATGAATAAGGAAGAAATTGACAAATTAAGGTACACTGAGCTTTGCACCACAGATGGAGCTATGCACTGTGGGCTGAGCCATGTACAGTGCACAGAGTCATACACTGCAGATGGAGCCTCATTCAGCCCTGGCCAACTCCACACCTATGAATTCCACTCCCTGACCTTGAACATCCACCAACTCTGATCCCAGTCTTCATTTTGTTTCCCCATGGCACAGGGCAACAGAGGTGCTGATCAACTGAGTTGATTGTGGACAAGGCCAGTGTCCAGGGAGAAAAGGTAACCCCAGAGGGTTGCACGTTCAGAGAGAAATTATGGACCAGGCCAGTAGCATTGCCTCAAGAAAAGTCCACAGCTATGGTAAACTATAAAAGCAGTATGGAATTTTACTCCAAAAGTGACATCTTCATGGCAGGTTAGAGTTGGAGAAGAAATCTAGTGAGACACCTACAGTATTTGAGAGAGTTTAATCAGGAACCATTTTGGGAAGGGATTAATTAAGACTGAGCTACAAAACAACAACTGAACAACTTCAGAGTTTCCAGTAGTGCACTACCACAGTGACTGCAAGAGAGGCAGCCACAAGAATCAGCAACAAAGAGGATGCAGAATAGACATAGACTCATGAAAAGTTTAAACTGAGGCCAGGAGGGACACTGGGCCCTGCCCTTTATGATAAGAAGCTAGGCCCAGTGAGTGTGGCTTTTGGAGTGGCTAGATCATTAAGCAGAGATAAGTACTTTTCCCACCTACTAACATGAGCAATGACATGCCTCAGCTTGGACAGTTGCCACGATCTGAGGTATACAGACAGAGGGCTGGAGGGTGGGGGCCTACAAACCCACAAGTCATAAAGCTAGGTGAAGAAAGTTGTGACAAGCTGGATTCCAAGCCTACAGATCCATGAAAGAAACCACTAATTAAAGGAAACAGGTAAACTTTTTATTTCTTTCTAATAGACTCATTTTCTTTTTTTTCCTTCATTGTTTTTGGGGGTCTTTTGGGTTTTCCCCTTTTTCCTTTTCCTCTTTTTAATTTTTTTCAACATGTTTTTCTTTTTCCTTTTTTTCTTATGTTTTTTTACCTGATTTAATTAATTTTCTTTTACTCCTTAATACAATCTTTTATCTTACTTTTTAATCCTCCTTCTCAACTTTCATTCACTAATTTTTCAAATTTTACTTTTCTCAATCTCTAGTTCCCCACTCACCATATCTTCACTAGTATAACAACTAAGCTGTATTAATCTTTAATTAGTTAACTATTTATGCTTTTAATGTTGAATACTTTTTAATTGTTATTGGAGGTATAGTTACACTTAGTAGATATTTACTGTAGGCCAATATTTGGTTCATCTTAGTGATATACTCTAATTATAGATCTCTTTTCTATGGTTAAGGTTGTACATTATTGGTTCTTAGGATATGTCAGTACCTAGTTTGTCTTTGATGTTATTATTGTTGTTGATTTTATTGGTATTGTCAGGGTGGCATAGTTATTGCCATTAATTGGTTTTCTCTGTATGCCAATATCTGGATTGTCTTTGTGCCATTAACCATACTGTGGCTCATTCCTGGAACACTAGCCATTGAGCTAATTACACTGCATCCTCCCATACCAAAAAAATGAAGGTAACTGGATCTTGGGATAGAGGCAAAGACCTATAGGTAACCATGCCCAAAGTGCATCACTTAAAAGCAGACACTAAACAGGTCTCCACACTAGCAACAAAGTCCACCACTGTAATCACCCTGCAAACCTCAGCGTATGCACACACACACACACACACACATGCACACACATGCAAATAGAAACATGAGAAGACAAGGCAATAAAATGCTTCCAAAAACTCCAAACTCCCCCAAAGCTGATCCATGGGGCTTTGAAGTGGGAAGAAAAATCAAAAGCCACACAACTGAATTATTCAAAATGATAAAAGAGGAGATTTTTTTTAAAGATTAGTAAAGTATTTGGTGAACTTGAAAAGATATGACTAAGCAGATAATGGACTAAAGAAATAAATAAATCAGTGAGTTTATAGGGGCATTAATAAAAATCTAGCTGAGCTGAACTAAATGATTCAATCCATGGATGACCAGTTCAGCAAAGAATTACAGTTCATGAAAGTTACAAAGCAGAAATGTAGGAGTTTAAAAATTCCATTGAAAGTATGGGTACACAATCAACAAGCATGAGGACAGAGTGTCAGAACTAGAAGATAGGGCAACTGTCAATGACCAATTATTCAGAGATACTTAACAATAACAAGAGAAGATGAAAATAGACATAACATCTGCTAGATGACGCAAGGAAGACCAATCTAAGATTAATTGGAATTAGTGAAAAATCATAAGAAAGCAAAAATAGCATAAAAACTATGTTTACTGAAATTATAGCAGAAAACTTTCCAAATATGGGGAAAGAACTGAGCATACAGATAAGTGAGGCATATAGAGTTCCAAATAGCCATGATCAGGAAAAAACCTCTCCATGACACATCATAGTCAAAATGCTAGAAATCCAACACAAGGACAGAATCTTAAAAGCTGTTAGAGAAAAGCAGCAAATCACTTACAAAGGTAAACCTACTAGAATTATGGTGGATGTCTCAACATAAACTTTAAAGGCCAGAAGAGCTTGGAGCGAAATGTTTCAAGCCCTAAAAAGAAAACACAAATTACAACCAAGACTGATATATCCTGGAAAACTATCATTCAAAATCATTGGAGAAATAAGATCCTTTCATGACAAAGATCACCTTAAAAAGCTCATGACCACCAAATCAGCACTCCAAAAAATTCTCAACATGTCCTACTAAGGAAAAAAATGAAACTAACAATACCAAAAATTCTAACAGAATGAATACACCAGGCAAGGAGATTACTTAAGCAGGAGGGGGAAAAGGAGAATCAGCAAAAGGAAAATAATGCAATGACAGTCATATGTTTCAGTAATAACCCTCAATG
>RJWT010046693.1:0-11418 GCA_004365215.1 Cuniculus paca | reverse complement strand
GTCTGTACGTCCATGTACAAAATAAACATCTTCTCATGAGCCGCGCATGTGTGTACCGTCTGTGCATATACGTGTGCGCACACACCTCACACGCACACAGGCATGCGCTCATCCCACAGGCCCTCGTGCAGTGTGAGCCCCACCAGCGTGTGTCCGCCTTGACCACTGTCCCTGCAGGCAGGCGAGGGAGTGGATGGAAGCTCTAGGGCGTAGACTTGCCCAAGGTCACCCAGCTAAGGCAAGGACGGCGCCCAAGCCCCAGATGTGTGTTTCCTGGCACCGCTGGTCCAGGCACTCGGCACACATGGGGGCTCAGGTGTGTGAACATCGGGGCAGCTGCATGTCTCCTTGTGTGCCACAGGCCTGGGCTGCAGACATGTGTCCCACAGTGCTGGTGTTAGAGCAGGTGACAGTGCCTGACCCTGCCAGGTGACCTGAGTCCCCTCCCAGCAGGCAGGCACATCTAGGCCCCCCCCCCAAGAATGCCAGGCACACACACTACACGTGCGAGCAACGGTACTGTGACCGGTGTGGGTCCGCCTGGGCAGAGGCATGTTCAGAGTGCGTTTGCACAGGCATGCATACCTCGTCGAGCGTGCTGAACCTCCTGTAGAGCAGGCACTGTAGGAGCTGAGTTGAGGCCTGTGTGTGCAGGAACGTGGAGAGTGGCACCGGCCCCGGACAGCGTTCCTGCATGTGTGTCTCCATGTGCTTTGTACACATTTCCACAAACAGGGTTTCATCCTCAAAAGACTTGTATATTGACGACATACATGTGTGTGAAGGACATGTATATAGAACAATATACAGGGGAGCGTGTGGGGCATGGGTGGGAGTCTGTGGGGGCACCTGCTGCAACACGGGTTTGCACGTGGGGCCTATGTGCATACACCATGTACACGCGTTGCCACCAGTCTGCTCGGGTACCCACGCGTGCAGCGTGCACATGTGTGTGCATGTGTGCCTACACGTGGAGTCACATGTAGAGGACTCGTGTGTGAACTGATGCTGAAGCTCGCACGTCAGAGGCAGCATCCGTGACCGTGTGCACATGTGCATGCACGTGACTTGGCCTCAGAGGCAGTCATGCCAGGGCTGCACATGTGCATCCATGTGTGACACACGCCATGCTCATCCAGGAGCGTGCGCAGTGCATGGATGTGGGCCCTGGGCCCGCAGTATACACGCTGTGTCCTGTGCATGTGGCTAGCGTGTATATACAACATGCATCAGGCCTCAGGTGGACACATGTGGCATGTGTGTCCCCATCAGACATATGTGTGCACATAGCACATTCTACTTAGATCTGGGAGATCTGAGCCCCAGCCAGCCCCAGAGGCCAGGCTTGGAGGTAAGAGAGGCCGGGATGGGGTTAAGAGCTGCACAGGTCATGACCTTTGACCCAGAAGTCCTGAGTGGGGCGTGGGTGGGGCTGGCCTGGCCCTTCCAGGCTTCCTGGGGATTTGAGCTCCTTGTGGTGGCCAGGTGTGTTGGCGCAGCCCTTCCTCTCCTGTGGCTGGTGCGGCCACAGCCGAGCAATGATCTGTAGTTTTCTGTTGAGCTGGGTGGGGTTGCAGGCCTTCGAGGGGCTGGAGGGCTGCAGGTCCAAGGCTGGTCTGGACTGCACAGTGAGACTGTCTCAGGGAACAAAGGACATGCATTGTCTTTTTCTGCCATAATGGTGGATCCTGGCTACTGAACTCATAATGTGGTAAGTAGCAGCTGTCAGGTGTCAGTCACAGTCACTCCTTAGCTACCGGCCAAGGCTGGCAGTCGAAGCCCTGCCCACCAAGCCTGCCACACTGCATGAGGCCCTGGGGTGGGCTAGAGGGCCAAAGCAGGGCCACCCCCTCCCTGCCCTGGTGGCCTGGGCCTCAAGGACCCTAGGTGTCTGTGCAGCCTCTGCTGGGCCCAGGACAGCACCAAGGTGGCAGCAAAGGCCCCACCTGGGTTTTCATTTGGGGCACAGCCTTGCTGGGTGGGGGGCGTAGGTGCCGCAGCTCCTTGTGCAGGGAAGAGGCAGAAGCAGGTTTGGGGAGCAGCTATTTTCAGCATGCATCTGAGGTGTCTGTGGAGCCCACGTGCAGACACAGGCGGCTTGAGTTTGGAGCGGGCGTAGGGGCAGTGAGGCGGCGGCCAAGAGCCGCCACATATCAGGAAAACCCCACTGGCCCCTGGCCTTCTGCGGGGGCAGAGCCTGGCTGGAGCTCAGCTCACAGGGACCAGAGCCTGCAGCAGCCCTCCAGCCAGCAAGGTGTCCAGGTGTGCGGTCGGGGGTAGCCCTCTTGGGAGAGGCCTGCCTGCTGTGGACGTGGAGGAAGCCATAGGGCACAGGCGGCCAATAGGAGCCTGAATGTGCTGGTGGCCTGACCCTGCGGAGCCCCAGGTGGAAGGCCAAGGCCTTGGGTGATCAGAGCCAGGGTGGATGCTGGGACCAAGGAGAGGCCTGGCCCTGGACCCTTTCCATCCAGGGACAGCAAGGGGCAGGATACACAGTCAGTCCTCAGCCCAGGTGGGAACAGAAGCCAAGGCCTCTGGCACAGCAGGGTGGGGGCCCAAGTGGGGCCAGAGGCCCAGGTGGACGCAGTGTAGTGGGAACAGCGAGCAGGCAGGGGCCAGGCTGGCTGGCTGGTGGGCCTGGACGCCAGCGGGCTGTGGTGCTTGTCCTGGCAGGCCCCCTGCACCCTAGGCCCATTCCAGGCTCCCAAGAGCTGGGGCCACAGGGTCACACCCAAGGTGGCGGAGAGGTGCCAGCCCGCCCTGCCGCCCGCAGGCACCACATCCACTACGTGATCCCGTACGACGGGGACCAGTCTGTGGTGGACGCCTCCGAGAACTACTTTGTGACAGACAATGTGACCAAGCAGGAGATCGACCTCATGCTGGGGCTGCTGCTGGGCTTCTGCATCAGCTGGTTCCTGGTGTGGGTGGACGGCGTCCTGCACTGCGCCGTGCGCGCCTGGAGGGCCGGCCGGCGCTACGGTGAGTGTCTTGCACCTGCCATGGGGAAAGCCCGCCTGCCCGGCGCCTGACCGCCCTGTCCCCCCGCAGATGGCTCCTGGACCTGGCTGCCCAAGCTGTGCAGCCTGCGGGAGCTGGGCCGCCGGCCGCACAGGCCTTTCGAGGAGCCCGCGGGGAACATGGTGCACGTGAAGCAGAAACTCTACCACAACGGCCACCCCAGCCCGCGGCACCTGTGAGCCGCGCACAGGACTCTTGGGGCCACTGTGCAGATGAACAAGGGACCTCGTGGACGCCCAGTGGGCAGGATGGGACTGCGGCCTTGGGGCCAGGGATCCTGGGCTGGGCTGGCCGGGCTGGGGCTGCCGGGCGCGTCCAGCGGAAGGTGCTGTCTCCTCTTCTTTTTATAAAGGCGGTCGGGTGGGGGCTGGGGTGGGGACGCCGCCAGCCTTGGGGCAGGAGCCTGGCTCCCTCGCCCTGGAGGTACTGGGTGCCACCCGGGGGCTCTAGGGAGACAAGCCAGGGTGTGCCTGTGCCTGTGTGAGGCCGCATATGATTGAAGGCTGCTGTTTCCTGTCAAGTGCTGTCCGTCCGTCTGTCCCTCGGTGTGGAGGGGTGGGAGGTGTGGGCGCCGTCTGCGCACGGGAGCATGTGCATGGGGCGTGTGCGGCTGGGGGCGTGGAGGGGGTGCCCCAGCGTCCTGGCACCTCGCTGTGAAGCCCACCCTGCTGGCCAGTAAATTCTCCAGAAAGCTCCAGCCTCCGCCTCTTCAGTCACCTCTGACCCTGGAACTGACAGGGTCCCCGCCCCACCCCGCGTGGCCTTGACACTCGGGCAAGAGTCCACCAGAGAGGTTTATTGGGTTCTGGATTCAGAGGCTCGGCAGCAGAGCACGGAGCACCCAGCACTGCTGCCCACAGCCAGGTCCGCCCACCAGGGGTGAACGGCAGTGTCCAGCCTGCCCAGGTGGGTGGCTGGGGGTCCCTGCCCCTGGCCACCACGGGCCATGGCCATGGCACTGTGCCTGCTGCTCCTCCGCAGCAGCAGCCACGGAGGGAGGGTGGGGACGGGGAGCAGGAGGGGCTGCCAGTCAGGTGTCAGGGCCGGGCACAGGCACCGCGGACTCGGGGCTGGGTCCCTCCACCTTCAGCCACTGCATCTTCTGCCGGTGCTGCAGGACACCATCCCGAACGCGGGCGTCCACCATGGCCTCGGTGAGGACGCCGTCCTCGGAGGCATACGCCATGGCCTGGGGAGAGAGAAAGCTAATCGGGGCTCTGTGCCCGCCACAAGCCAGGGCAGCTGCTGGGGCCACATGGCAAGTCTGTACCCTGGTGCCACTGTGGGCTTCTGCTACTTAGACCCCGCACGCCAGGAGCAGCCCCAGCCACCACCCACATTCCTCAGCGCTCGGAGTCCGGCCGGCTGGGCCTGCACGAATCAGGGCCTTCATGGACTCAGAGCAGAGCCCACAGTCCTCAGAAAAGGGGATGTGGCCACGGAACCACACAGGGCGGCCTCTGCAACAGCCCCACCACAGTCTGTGTGAGGCTACGCGGCAGCCCAGGAGAGGCTGGGCACGGCTGGGCCAGGGCAGGTGGTGACGGAGGCAAGGAGACAGCCAGAGGGGTGGCTGGGAGTGGCACTGGCAGGATGTCCTGGATGGCGTCTGGGCCAGGTGAGCTGGAAGTGGCCCCAGCAGTGACAGAACACCTGTGAATGCGTGACACCTGCGACTGGCCAGGGCCTGGAAGCACTAGCACCCTCCATGCCAGCTCTGCCACTTTTCTTTGAGTATAAAATTATCAAAAAAATTAAGGTTAGCTAGGTATGATGGCACACACCTGTAGTTCCAGCATTCAGGAGGCAGAGGCAAGAGGATCACACGTTTGAGGGCAGCCTGGGCTACAGAGTGAGTTCAAGGGCAGCCTGAGCACACAACTAGATTCTGTCTCAAAACAAACAAAAAACTCTCAACAGCCCCACAGACTGTGGCAGGAGGATCACTTGTGCCCAGAGGTTCCAGGCAGCCTGGGCACATAGTGTGACTGACTCAAAATCAGACCAGTGGATGGATAAACGAGCAACGCTAACAACGTGAAAAATCTGAAGTGTGAGTGAGCCGAGCCTGACATCCGTAACTGAGGAGGCTCAGGAAGAATCAGCACGATCCTCAGACTTCCCAAGAGCCCAAGAGGAAAGGGTACTTCCTCACTCGTTCCACCAGATGCCACAGACACTGTGAGAAAGCCACAGGCCAACAGCCCTCACAGGCTCCGGTGGCAAAGCCCTCAGCCACGCACAGAGCACCCGGCTACGCGGAAGAGGCACTGCGGGACTGCACCTTTCCTTAATACCACAGGAACAGACGGGAGTCCCCTCGGTGGCTTCAGGGCTGTGGGTCCCAGTCCCAGGCGAGCACACACTTTCTGGGGATACCTCGGCTGCCCTCCCAGGTCAGCAGCCAGACAGGGACCCCGCTCTGCCACTACCTGGCCTGGTGCCCATGCCCCACCCAGCTCAGCACGAGATGCAAAAGCCACCAGGGTCAGAAAGAACGGCAGCCCACTGCTGCTCTCAGATGACAGGGCTTTGTGTGTAGAAATTCCAAGTCAAGCCAGGTGTTGTGGTGCACACCTGTAATCCCAGCACGAGGGAGGCTGAGGCGGAAGGGTCGCCACAAGTCCAAGGCCAGACAGGGCCACGTAGTGAGATCCTGTGTCAACAAAAACATCCTGAGTCCACATTCAAAGATCCAGATGTTGAGCTGGGAGGCGTGGCACTCTCCCCACAGCATGTGTGAGGCCCTGGGTTCAATCCCCGGGACCACAAAACAAACAAAAAGTTCTTCTAAGCTGGGCATGAGCTGATGGCCCATACTTGTCATCTTGGCACCTTGGAGGCTGAAGCAGGACCGCAAGTTGCAGTCCTATCCAGTCCATTGAGCAAGACACTGTCTCAAATTGAAAAAAACAAGGGCTGGGGGTGTAGCTGAGAGAGAGAGTACACTTGGGTTCGATGCCCAACACTGGGGGGAAGAACAGGCCTGTGGAGTGGCACATACCCGTAACCCCGGCTACTCAGGAGGCTGAGACAGGAGAATCTGAAGTGACTTAGCGAGACTGGCCCTGTTTCCAAAGACTCGAGTGAGAAAGGCTGGAGGTGTGCCTGGGCGCGCACCCCAGCACAGCGGGGACGAGGCTGCGCCACGTGAGTGTGAGTCCAGGGACACACGTGAGCGCTGGGCAGGGACGAAGCCTTCCTGTGAGGCAGATGCAGAGCTGAGCAACGGGACAGGACCCCAGAACCCCAGGGTGGATGGCCTGAGGGGAACCAGAGCCCTGAGTGGGGCAGGACGGGAAACAGCACAGCTGCGGGGAGCAGTGTGGCTCCCTGGAAGTCAGTCAGTGACCACACGGCCTGCAATCCCACGCTGGGGACAGCAGGCACCCAGTAGAGGGATGGGCTGCAGGTGGGTGCCACTCACCAGGGGCAGGAAGGACCCCGTGCTCCCACCCCTGGAGCCCAGAGCACACGTCGCAGCTAGACAGGCTGTCGCCTGAGGAGAGCGCACCACCCCAGCCATGCCTGTGGCAGAGGCTGCACGACAGTGTGCGGCCTGACCCTTAACACATCAGAGCCACCCCAGAGGCATCTGCAGACAGGGACTTCAACAGCAGCGACACCCAGACGCAAAGAGTTCGCTCCCTCCAGCTCCCGAGAAGATGCCTCGAGGTCAAGACCTGGTACAAGGACCCCATGCCCGTCAGGCACTGGCCTGCACTGCGACCTCCAGCACCGTGCACACACGAACTGGTCATTTCAGCCACTTACACTCTGCCACACTCCCTGCTCCCTGCACTGTCACTTGTAGAGATGGAGCAGAGTCCTCAGCTGGCCCCAGAGGACAGGACTGACAGCAGCTAACCCAGCCTGACGCCTGCACATTCCTGGTCTAGTGTTCAAACCCAAGTAGACACCCTGTTAACAACCTGAGCCTCACACTCTGGGCAGCACTGCCATGCCTTGTGGCCAGGCCACGGCAGGCTCAGACTGCACCTCATGAAAACGAAGCCCACCGGAGCACCCCGCTCTCCTCCAGGCTGGCTCCCGTGCCGGGTGCTTTGGAGAATAAGCGGGGGTGGGGAACAAGAGGCCAGCCTGGCCTTGTGCCGTGGGACACTGAGGGTGAGGCAGCCTCACCCGTGAGGGACATGGACACCCATGCCCTCAACTCTGCAGTGAGCTTTTACTACACAGCCGGGGACTGACAGGCACATCTGCCCGCGCCTGGCACGTGGACTGGGCCAGGCCTCAGACTCACCTGCCAAGCCACAGCCAGCTGGGCGATCTCGCGGCCTGACATGCCCTCTGTTAGCTGGGCGACCTCGGAGCACTTCTTCCCATAGTCAAACTCAGCCAGCTTCAGACGCCTGTCGGAAGAACTCCAAGTGGCACAGGCCGGAAGGCCGCAGCCAGGCCGTGACTGCAACCTGCAGCCCTGCGCTGCTGCCCGCACCTCTTGCCCTCCTCCCAGAGCCTACAGCCCTTACCCAGCCCACAGCTGCACACCCAGCAGCAGCCCACGGTTACAGGCTCAGCCCTGGATCAGGGCCACCTCCTCGGGCAAGTCTCCAGGTAAGAAAAAGACAAGGAGGCAAGGGCCACAGGGCCCTGGGTTACAGCAGTGGCGCCGACAAAGGTCACTCCACCCAGGAAAAGGAGCAGGAGCCAAGCTGAGGGCTAACAGAGGTGGTAACAGGAGCAGGGTGTGGTGACACACGCCTGTCACCCCAGCACTGTGGAAGGCTGGGACAGGAGGCCCTTAAGGTGGAGCCTAGCCAGGGCAACTTAGTGAGACCCCGTCTAAAGTATAAAATGAGAGCTGGAGACACAGCTCAGGGCAAAGGCCCTGGGTGGCGTCCTCAGTCCTGGTGGGGAGAAAGGAAGAAAAAGGCGCAGTGAGGCAGCAGCAAGGCGGCAGGGCAAGTGCGGAGCTGGGCCTAAAGACACGGATGGCAGCAGCCTCTGCTGCCTGACACATCCTGGACGCTGAGGCCTTGGACGTGGGCTCTGCCCATCACCTCACAGGGCCCAGGACGCCCACTGCTCCCAGGAGGCACGATGCCATCAGCCCCAAAGCTGGCACCAGGGCCTGGGTTCCTTCACACCCGTGGCCCAGGCACTTCAGGTAAAGGGGAGCTCAGGACTCACAGTGGACAGGGCAGCTGTCCCTGCCAGGGCAGGGGACATGCAAAGGTGTGGGACAGACGGGGCCTGGAACGGAATGCTGCCCCAGCAGGACTGGGGCCACGCAGGGCTGACACTTACTGCTTTCCTTCCGTGGCTGGCTTAAGAACATACTTGTCAAAATACATCCTCACCAGGCGCTCACGCTCCTCACGCTGCGGCAGGGCGAAGCACACTATCTCGTCGATGCGGTCGTTAATAGCCCAGTCGAACTGCTCAGGCTGGTTACTGGCTAGCACCAGCATAAACCTGCGCGACAGGCACCGCTGTAGCCCGGCCCCACAGCCCCTGGGACCTTTCCAAAACCACCTGCTGCTTTCTCGTGAGGTGCTGGGGACTGAATCTGGGCTGCCTGCAAGCCCAGCGAGTGCCCTGCCCTGAGCCACCCTCCCAACCCTCAGCAGCCTGTTCTTCAAGACGAGGTCTCCCCATTTCCCCAGGCTGCCTTCGAACCTGGAGTTCTCCTGCCTCAGCCTCCCAACTGCTGGGATTCTAGGCACGTGCCACCACACCCCCAGCTATGCTGGCAGCTTTTCAGCCTAAAAACTGCAGGACCTATTCTGCCAGGCCCTGAGCTCAGCAACACTTGGGGCCTAAGCGCTGCTCTTGCCCTGAGCTCACTTCCCCCACCAAGCAGCCCCAGCCCAGACCCGGGTACTGGGGACAGACGGCTGCTGTCTGAGCCCTGGTCACAAGTGGTGGCTTAGCATGGCCTGCAGGAGCCACACCTTACAGTGTGGGAGGCCGGGGGACAGGGGCAGCCCCAAGGGGGGCCGGGAGCGGTGGTGCCCTCACTTGCTGCTGTGCTGGCCTGTTCTGTGCAGGAAGGCGTTCAGGGTCGCCCTGAGATCTTCGCTGATCTTCTCCTGTGGGGAGGAGCCCCACATCAGCTCCGGGGGAGGCAGAGGCCATGGCACTGCGAGCTGGCTCAGCCTGCAGAGCACGTGAGTGCCAGGAAAGCTCCCAGAGCACCAACAACACCCAGAGCAAAAAAGAGCTGGACAGCAGCCTGAGCCCAGGCTGGCCTGCCAGAGGCACAGCAGCCCCACATTGCCCACAGCCCCTGAGGCAACACAGGTGTTAGGCACTCACAGTTGCTCGCTTCCTGAGGAAAGCGTCTGCTTCGTCCACAAACAGCAGGAGGCTGTGGATGGGGGGGGCAGTGAGGGACACTGAGCACCCCGCAGGGCTCTGGATGCACCTGGGAGCTGCCTGGGGATCCCAGGGTGGTGCCCAGTGAGAAGCCATTGTGCTAGCACAGGAAAGCACCGGCCCGGCCTCCAGAGCTCAAACTGGCTCTGCCAGGGGCCACCCAAGGTGCTCAGGTTCACAGCAGCAGTCAGGGTCACCTGATGCCCAGGGAGAAGGCCAGAGGGGGAGGTGCCAACCAAGAAGGTGGCAACATGATCGACAGCTGAGCTAGTGGCTGGGCCAGCCAGGCCACACTGAAGGGGTTGTGGTGACGCTGCTTAGGGGCCACAGCTCCTGAGTTCAGCAGAAGCCTGAGTGTGCGTGCGCGCGCACACACACACACACACACACACACCGGGGGATGGACACAGCCGCCCACGCACAGCCCAGCACACTGGCGACAATGACACAGCTGCCCCTGGTCCAGGAGACCCTGTGACCCCAGCATCGGCCTGGGTGTCCTGAGACACCAGAGGCGCTGAGCCTGGAGAGGATGGCAAGGCCTGGGTGCTTGGGGGGCTCACCCTCGCCGGCTGGTGTTGGCCCAGTCGAAGACCTTGTGCATGGCAGTCACACCTTCCCGCCCCATGGGGGCCACGTCCCCACCGGTCATGATGGCATAGTCCATGCCCGAGTGCAGCGCCAGTTTCTAGGCAGGGAGGGGGCAGTGATGTTCCACTCACCTTCACGGCCCTCGCATCCCTGATCCACACCACAGCTCACCACAGCACAGCCCGGGCCCCCACCTTGGCGAACAGTGTCTTGCCGGTGCCCGGTGGTCCGTACATCAGGACGTTCCTGTACAGGCTCCTGTTCTTCTTGGTGTTCCTTGTTGCTATGGCAATGTCCCGCACCCGGGCCTCCAGGCTGGGCTGTCAGGGAAGGCACAGTTGGGGACAGCTTTGGGGACAGGGGACACCTGCGGGTGCCCAAAGTGCAGCTTGTTCCCTGGGAGCCTGGCCTAGGTTTCTGGAGCCAAGACCCAACTGAGGCCTGGGTGCCCGGCTGCTATTGTCCCCACCCTGGCCTATGCCGCCCCCAGCCCCAGCTGCTCCCAGACTCACACTGAGAACGACTCCCTCCAGCGCATCCTGGGGCCTGCTGAGCAGTCGCCTGCTAACCTGCGGGGACCAGTGGCGTCTGCTGAGCACACGAGCAAGTGGCCTGCTGCCCCCACCCAGGACACAGGCATGAGGGCTGGGAGCCAGGCCCACTGGGAGATGGGAGATGGGCACCTGTGTAGGGCTCTCCTGCCTAGGCAGCCCACGTGGACAGCAGGCTGTGGGGCGAGCGCCCTGACCACAGGAGGACTGGAAAGGAAGGCTCATGGGCTCCTCCTGTGCAGCGAGAAGGCCCAGGCACATGTGGTCCGGCCAGGGTACCTGGACAGGGTGCCTCAGTGCCTCCAGCACGGAGATGCGCGAGGTTTCCCGCACCAGCGACGGGGTCCCCAGCCGGGCCTCGATGTACCGGCCAGCAACGGCGGTGGCATTCTTGGCAGAGTAGACTCCAACAGCCAACAGTGTCAGCCCCGCCACCTGGATCGGACAGGCGGTTGCCAGTGAGCGGCACGCACCACCCCTCCTTCAGCCTCGGGAACCCACTGGTCCTGCCAAGGCCCCAGCATAGAGGCTTTTCTGGGGCAGCGAGTCAGAGCGGCTCTGCTCCGAGTGCTCTGTGAACCTACAGCCACCCCCTCCCGGCTTTCCCACCAGAGACACTATTAAACTTTATCCCGGAAAAGTGAGGCTGACTGCACACTGCAGACACTTGTGAACAGCTGGGCACAGCACATCCAGCACTCCCTTACTGCGTGGTGGGGTAAATGCGCCCCTTCAGCACCGGAGGAGCCGCTCAACGTACAGCACGTGCTTGGCAGGTAAGGCTTGGGTTCAACCCACACCCACACCAATCGCAATAATGAGGAGCAGGAAGAGAGGCGAAGAAGATGCAGCTGGGCGTGATGGTGCATGCCTGTAATCTCAGCATTCTAGGAGGCTAAGACAGGCTGATCAC
>RJWT010046692.1:0-11398 GCA_004365215.1 Cuniculus paca | reverse complement strand
TTTCTTCCCACTAACTCTTCTCTTCCAGTTATTGTTTCCAGCATGAGCAGATGGACCTGGATCCTGTATGAATGTTATGACACAGACAGAGACCACCACAGGGACAGATGGCAAACATTCTTGTGTCCTTAACCTATTACTTATTAAAAGCATGATTTGCGTGTTCTTCTTAGGCAGTCAGGGACTTAAAAGTAATTTTTGCTAATAAACAATGATTCTTCATTTAGACACACAGATTTAACTATTAACTAAAAGCAGAATAAATCTTGAGATTTATTTTGTATATGTTTCCTTATGATTTTAAAACTTTAGGATAGCTCATTTCTCAGCCCTGCATTTAGGCATGCTAATCATTTGGAGTCTATCTTTCTCAATGTTGGCAACATAAAATTGATTAGCAACAGTTTATACAACAAATATCATCCTTCTTACCACAGAGGACACCAAGAAAAGAGATTGCCATGGATTAGATCTGTGATTTCTCCCCAAAGCCTCATGCACCCAGTGGTGAGGCTACTGGAAAGTACAACTGTATCATGGGAATTGTTCTAACCTATGGGTTTATCCACTGGTGACTGCAGTGTTGAGTATGCCATTGGGAGGCGGTACCTGGTTAGAAGAAGTAGGTTACTGGGGATATGAACTGGAATTGTGTATTTCCTTCCCTAGCTTCTCCCTTTACCCTTTACTTCCTAGTCACCATTATGTGAACAACTGTCCTCCACCTAGACACTTCCATCACACAATATCTGCCTCACAGCTAGCCAACCAGGGACTATTGCCTTAAACCAAAATAATCTTCTCCTTTAAATTGTGCATAACAGTTGTGTCTCAGAGATGAGAAAATGACTAAGACAGAGATCTATAGTAAATTGAGTACTACTATTTAGTTTCCAAGAATGTTTTCATCGTTGCCCTAGACTTAGACTTCCTTGGTTCCAGCAAGCTTCCATAAGATTGAGACTTTCCAAGCAAAAATAATCATCCCATGGAGATTTAGTTGCCCTTTCAAACATTAAGGTCTCCTCCCAGAATCATCTTGGAAAATCAGAACTGAGATAATGATCAACTAGACCCTGCTCCACCTCAGCTAAGTCATAAAGGCTGGTTTTATTCTTTTACTAACAGGCAGGTCTGATTGTCTTGAGAGATGTGCCCCATTCAACTAAAGCTGGTGCTTCCCTATTTTCTTTAACTTTCTAATTCCACCAGATAATTCTGCCTATGTGTCACACTGAAATATTTTTCAATGAAGAGTCAAGAACCCATTCCATGGAGTGAGTTGAGATCCCCATCTCTTACTTGAAAGGCCTCTTCAAGCCCTGTGTAGTGACAGTCACTCTCTATGACAAACAATGTATTGATCTGAAAAAATTCTGATATCTAAATTATATTCTCCTAAAGCAAATGATAAAGCAATTAAGAGTCTTTTCATGGAAGTAGACTAAAAATTATAGCCTCACATGGAACAAAATATTATGTGCTATGAAGTTACTTTACATTTGTTTTAATAAGAATCAAGTTAAAATATGTATTTGACCTTAGATGGTTTTAATTTTCAGTTTCTGAGAATTAATATGTAATTAATAAGAAGAAATTTATAATCTACATTATGATTGGTTGATTTTTTTTAGAAAATTTATTTCAATGTGGTAATTAACATGTTTGGATCAAATAAAACACATATATGGAAATCTGAATGGCCTAAATTTTGTTTTCCCTTTTAGAATGAATAGTATATTTTACAACTCAAAACTGAAAATGCACACACAAAAGAAGCAAAACATAAGATACATTCCAATCACAAAGTATGTGTTATGGTTAAGACCTAAAATAGCCCCTGAAGATTGTATGTGTTTGGAGATGAAGGTCTGAAAAGGTTACTGGGTCTTGGAAATACACTCATCAGTGGATCCATCCACTGATGAACTCATGTCCTGTTAAATACAGAGAGTCTGGTTGGGAGGGTGAATCACTGTAGGCAGAATCTGGAAGGGTGTGTTCTTATTCTTGGTTCTTTACTTCCCTCTCTGCTTCCTGACTTCCATGGGTTGAGGGGCAGACCTTGGTATGATCCATATGCTGCTGTTTTTTTAAACACACAGAGAACAAGAGTTCTGGGGCCATGCAGGCTTCCCCTTGGATTTCATAGGAATACCTGGGAGACCAGGTAGTGTGCCCTGAAAAAGGAGTGCATAAAGCTGTTGGAGCGAAGCCAAAGGTCCACTGGAGAACCCAAGAATTCAGAGATGCCAGAAAGGTAGATTGCCTTCTGAGGAAAGCCGCAGGCATGAGCAGAGCCTGCCCAAGAAAGAAACCTTGTGTGCTGCACCAGCAAAACCATGGAGGTGGGATTGTCCATGCTCATTGGAATTCACATTCCTATTTATTTATTTTTACTTTTTATTTTACTCTGTGAGAGAAAGCAAAATGCTTTACAAATTTTAGATATTCTCCTCATTGCATACTCTTCTAGGGCATGAATTAGTAAACTTTTCTATAAATTAAGTAGAATTAACCTCTTTTTAATTATTTCAAGAAATATAAATTGTAAAATACAGCTTTTTTATAGTGGGTTCTGCTATGCAGTAAAGAAATTACCTTAGATTATTACACAGACACACATATATTGATGTATTTTTCCTTTCACTGTTAGATTGAAATCAATTCTACTTTGGTGTCAGTATATTTTGGGTAAAAGGGATATCCTACTGTGATTTCAGCATAATAAAGGCTGATTGAAGTGCCAATGATCTGCTGTGTTTCTATTAGAAAGTTAAACATGGTCTTTTTTATTTACACAAAATGGTTCAGAATAGATGGGGGTGTCAGAACAATGAGGCACAGAGGAATACTTTAAATATAAGACTTTACCCATTGAATAATGAAAAGAATTTATTAATTTGACCCTGAACATGACTGGAGCTGCCTCTGAAACTCTCTTTCTTCAAGATCAAGGTTTTTATAAACAACACAACTTTCTGAACACATTTTTTTTTATTTTCATGGATGTTATTGCAGACAATGTGATGCCATTTGAATTAACTGTTTAAAAGTTAACAAAGAGTATGGCTAAATTTATATTTTTAAAGCCCTGAGGATTTACTATTTGTGTATTTTGAATTATGTTGTATGGAGGATGGTAGAAGGTGCAGTGAGAATAGAGTCCCAATAGAATTATACCAGTGTTTAAAATGAACTTGGCAAAGTATAATTGACCAAGTTCTTATATGGACTTTAATTTCAAAATTATCAACCACGAAAGAATTTGGAGATTAGACTAGGAGTTAGTATCACAGTATTCTTTTAAAAACATTGCATATATTAATATACTAATACATATATGAATGTACTAGCATCAATTGATAGAATAACTTGATTGAGTTCAGGGCATGCTGCCCTAAAATATTACACCTTCACATTTGAGAAAACAATAGGAGCAAGAAAGTCTCTAAAATATTGATCCTGATTCTTTCCTAAAAGAGTCTATAAAAAAACTTTGTCAAAAAACTTTCCTCCAAAATAGACTGTATATCATCATATCAGAGGATCCTCTTACTACTGGAGAAAAGTCAAAGACATAGCACTGCAAAGAAGAATCTGACCAGATTTACCTTGCTAAGTTCCAAAATGCCTCTCACATATTGTAATTAGATCATGCCCTTTCTGTCCAATCACACTTTCCCGCAACTGTCTACTCTTCATCAAACTGAAACCTAAGTAGCACACAGATTTCTCTTGTGTCTTTGAGTCTTCAGTTTTGAAGGTTTCCCTACATATAAAATTTTAGTTACATAGGTGTTTCTCTCATTAATTTGTCATGTATTATAGAGTATTTGATGAGACACAAAATCTTTTTGACAAATTAATGACTGAGGCTTAGAAAATAAATTACAATCTCACTTCTCCAAGGAAGAAGTGACCTAACTAACCTCAGCAAAACTTAAATGTTACTGTATTCTTATCTGGATACAATTTGGGACCTAGATATTTCTATTCCTCTACTTACTGTTTCTACCCTCCACTCTTTCAAAATTGATTTTCTAAGTCCAAGATTTCTCACTTATAAAATGAGATAACAATAACTATATTCACTGTCTCTGAAAATGGCACTGTTCACTTTGGGGGAGCTCTGGTCCTTACTTTAAGCATCGCTTCTGGGCTCCTGTGCAGATCTCTCAGCCTGCTGGCACAGATCCTTCATCCAACTGGCACAGAATTTTTAGCTTCCACTGCTGATCTTTGGGCCTTCCCAGTACAGATCGGTGAAACAGACTTGCCTGAGACATTGTCATGGGCTCTAGGTCTTCAGCTGGACTCATGCAGGACACTGTCATGGGGTCCAGGTCCTCAGCTGGATTCTTTGGGTCTTTAGCATGTGGATAGATTTCCTGCATTCTTTTGTATTTGACACTTTGGGTGACTGCTAAAAAATAACTCTATGAATTATGTGTCTTGTATTAAATTGTTTCCCTTGTAAATCCTGACTACAACACTGAGTATCACTGCTGATTAAAGAAATTACTTGCATCAATACATTCTTCTTTTGAATCTTATTGGCACGTAATTATCACACATATTGATTTAGACTATGCCATATTTTGATATATGCATGTATTATGTGATAATCAAATCAGGGTAACTAGCATATCAGACCCTTATTTCTTTGTTGTGAGAACATTCAAAAATCTTTCTTTTAGCCTAGCTTACTGCCAGAATTTATTCTTCCTACCTAACTGTAATATTATACCCATTGAACCACTGCTCACTATCTATTCCTCTCCCCTATTCTCCCCAGCCTCTGGTACTATTACTCTACATTCAGTTTCCATGAAAGAAATTGTTTGATAGTTCAGATGTGAGTGAAATCACACAGCATTTGTTTTTTTTTGTGCCTTAATGCGCTCCAGGATCATGTATGTTGTCAAAAAAGAATACTTAACCAGTCAAAGTGGTGCATGCCTGTAATATGAGCAGTCTGGGGGGCTGAGGCAGGAGAATCATGGGTTTGAGTACAGCCTGGGGAACTTACAGACTTAGAAAGATCCTACCTTGAAATAAAAATTAACTAAAAGTGCTGGAGATGTAGCTCAATGAAAAGGCCCTGGGTTGAGTTCACAGTACCAGAGGAAAAATAAAGAAAATATTTCATTTTGTTTTAGGTTTGTTTGTCTGAATTATATTCCATTACATAGATGAATAAATATACCCGTATATGAATACATATATATGTGTACATACAGGGAAAAGGATATATGCATATGTGTATATGAATACAATTCATAAGTGTGAATGTGTATGTAATATGTATAATCTCTATCTGTATACACCAGATATACATTACATATATGGATATATTCATATATATCCATATGTATATATGCATTATAAGTATATACATATATCCATATGTATATATGGATTATAAGTATATACATGTATTATATATATATATATGAGTATATAATATACAGAAACATGCATGTATAAAATAGCTAGCTAGATAGCTATACTATGTTTTCTTTACTCATTCTACTATTTATGGGCTTTAGTTTGAGTCCATCCTTATCTTGATTTTTGTGAATAATACTACATAAATATAGGGCAGTAGCTATCTCTTCGACATGCTGATTTCATTTCCTGTAGGTATACATACCCAGGATAGGGTTTGCTAAATGATAAGGTAGTTTTACTTTCTTTGAAGAATGTCTACTGCTTTACCTAATGGCTGCACTAACCTATCTTTCAACAGTGTAAAAGATTTATCTTCAAAAACTCCTATTATTATTTTTTAATAATGTTCTAACAGTGCAAGTTAATTGCTTGTGTTTTTTATTTGCAATTCCCTGATGGTTAGTGATGTTGTGTATTTTTTCTATGTGTTGACCATGAGTACATTTTCTTTTGATAATGTCTATTCAGGGTTTTTACTTATTTTTAAATCAAATTGTTTTGTTGCTCTAAAGTTTTCAATTAATTATAATTATTATTGCTACAATTAATTATTAATTTTCAATTAATTAATTTCAATTGAAGTTTTCAATTTAATTATAGATTCTGTATATCAACTCCTTATCAGATATATAACATATATTAGGATGTACATATATCTATATATATCTACATATGGCTCTATTCAGCAGGTTGTTTCTTCACAATGCTAACTGTTTCATTTGCTATGCAGAAATTTCTTAGTTTGATGATATCCTACTTGTTTAGTTTTGTCTTTTTTGCTTGTGCTTCTGAGGTCTTGAATGAAAAAGCCTTCACCCAAACTATAAAGTTATGTATATTTTACCTATGTTTTCTTTCAGTAGTTGCTTAGTTTGGGGGGGTCTTACATTTAAGTCTTTAATCCATTTTGAGTAGATTTTTGTATATGGTGAGACGTAGAGACATAGGTTTTAATTTTGTCTGTGTACAATGTTCAGTTTTTCCAGACGATTTATTAAAGTCATTGTCCTTTCAATGACACCATTATGCATTCTCATTCGGTATAAAAAGTCAGTTGGTTATACATGCATAGATTTGTTTTGGGGTTCTCTGTTTTGTTGCACTGTTTTTGTATTTTTTTTTGCTGTTATAGTTGCTATAGCTTTGTATAATTTGAAGTCACAAAGTGGAAAGCTGGTTTCCCTTTGTTCAGGGTTTCTTTGGCTATTCGTGATCTTTGGCAGTTCGATTGGAATTTTAGGATCTTTTTTTCTACTTGTATGAATAACGACATTGGAATTTTGATGCGAGTTGCATCAGACCACTTTGGATAATTTGGTCATTTAAGAATTTTCTATCATAAATGAGATCAATATTTTTCACTTAAATAGGTATCATTCTTTTAAAAAATATGTCCAGTATATTGAAAAATATCATGGTTGTACATTTTGAAAAGTAGCTATTGTCTGCTAAAGAATGACAGTACGAATCTGCTTAATACTAGACATGCAGTTCTTATCCTTTGTGCAACATTTTAAATTGAAATCATCACCCAAACATTTCACAGACGAGCTCACAGACAATATGTGCAATCCTGATGTTCTCAGCTTGAAAAAAAATAAAGTGGAAATTTTATTTAATGCAGAAGTTTTCCATACTGTTTTCTTTGATTTATTTTGCTCAGATTAATCTGACTTGATATATATTTAATAGACATTTTACTAATGCATTAAACTTTTTATATTTGTAACTCAATTTGAGTCTTACATGACTCTGTTTCCCACTAACATTTTCTATGCTTTATTTTATTTTATTTTTTTTTTTGCAGCACTAGGGATCAAACTCACAACCTCGTGCTTGCCAGGCAGGCGCTTAGGTCGCTGAGCTAAATCCCAGGCCCTTGTCTTTTGAGACAGGGTCTCACTATGCTGTTCAGGCTGGCCTTGAGCTCACTTTGTAGCCCAGGCTGGTCTTGAACTCACAACAATCCTCCTGTCTCAGCCTCCCAAGTGCTGGTATTACAGGCATGCGCCACCAGTCCCAGCCTATTTTTTATGCTTTAAAAAGACAGATTTAACACTTCATTTTAAAATGATTGACTTATATTTGTTGTAAAAAAATATGGAAAATTCACATAAGCAAAAAGAAAAAAAAACAGACAAATCATAATCAGGGTGGTAGGACAGTTCATGAACTCAGTTCTCTCCATGATTCTGGTTGAAAATGGAACTGGAAGAGAACCTAATCACATTTCACCACAGTTCAACATTAAACCTAACCACTGAATTTGATTCGCTTCTCGGCCAACTCGATTTCAAACCAGAATAGTGGAAAGAACTGAGTTCATGTACTGAGGTACCATTTAATTGTATGAACCTGAGATAATATTTTTAAATGTTTTATTTGTATTTTCTCCATGCATGCACTATGCAGTATACATTTAGATGAAGTACTTTTATAAGATGGGGCACCAAATACCTATACTGTTTTCTAATCTCTTTTTTCCTTGAGAAGTATGTCACAAATATTCTTCCAAGTTATGAAGGTAAAGTTTCTCTCTAAATATTGCCTTCACCCTCTTTTGAAGATCAAACCCAGGACTTCATACATGCTAGGCAAGAACTCCACTAGTGCATTAAATGCTCACATGTCAAGGACAAATTATACACTATACTTGAATATTTGGGTTGTGGCAGTATTTCAGTAATGAAAACATTTTACTGTGCACATCCTTTTCATACATATTCATACATTTGACCCATTATAGCCTCAGAATACTTCTTTAGAAATGAAATAATTCAAAGTTTGCATATAATTTTTTATGTAACTGTAATTTTGCAGATTATTACTGTGTTTTATAAGTTTGTTTTTCTGTGTTTGCTTTTTGGCAGAAAACATTCTCCCATTCCTCTCCTTAAATTTGATGCCACTCCCAGTTTATTTCTCTTATTAAAGTGATTTGGTGTTTTTTCTTATTTCACTATGTATTGAGCTTATAAACAACAGATTGAGGATGGAAAACAATATAACTATAAGTACCAGGTGTGGTGGCTGTAATCCCAGCACTCTGAAGGTTGAGGCAGAAGGTTTGTCATGAGTTTGAGCTCAGCTGAGGCTACATAGTGAATTCAAGGCTAGTTGAACTACATAGTGAGAGCCTGTCTCAAAATAAATAAATAAATAAATAAATAAATAAATAAATAAATAACTATCAATAAGTGACAGTCCAACATTACTTTGAAGTAAATGTTTAATATTACATTTCAACTTAAAATAAAATTTCTGTAACAATGAATACATAAACCAATGAATAAATAATAAATGCTTCCTTTATTTTTTTAGTCTTTTAATTTCTTGATCTCATTAAAACTTACAAAAAGTATTCACCAAGTTTTAGTCCTACAGTGAATGCCTGGGAATTTTAATATATTTAAGTAGGGCTGCTACTTTCAAAATTTTTAACAGTGGGTAAAACAAGAACATTTTTCACAATTTAGAAAGGTAAGAGTTCAAAAGTGCTAGATCTGCTCCAAATTAGTTCACTTTATGAGGATAGTTCATATAATAAATGGCAGTAGAATAAATTAAGTAGAAACAAAGACTCATCAAATGTTGGATAAATTAAATTGAAGATTCATATTTCAGTTATCAGGTGGGTGGTTACAGCAAAGTGATCTGACGTGTCACTCTTTAATAGAGTTATTGAAAAGATTACAGGAAGATTGTATAATCAAAACCATAGTTCTTGTAAAACAAATGACATTGTTTAATATATAGGGATCATTTAAGATTATTCCTATATTTGAAAATACTTCTGTTGTATTCCCAAGATCTGCACATACATTAAAAAAAACTGAAATGTACCAGAAGTTATTCTATACCACCAAAATTATTTGCTTTCTTGCACATGTCTCTGTCAAGGTCATTTGTCATTTTAAGACTTTATTGATCTTTTTAAACCTTTTTCTTTCCTTCCAATTTTTGAGCAGCGCACCAATTTTCTATTCTCATGTCATTATCACCTAGCTCAGTGGTTTGCACATTTAAATATTTCTAGATTAGATGCTGATTCTCACTCACCCTCCAAAATAGAACAAGCTTGCTCAGGTAAGAAGTCTTGTAGACTTCTATATAAAGTCTACAAGACATTCAAACAAGTCAACATAGTAATTGTAAGGCAATCTTTTGGCAGAGTGGAAATAATCCTTCCTTTTAAATTCATCTATGTGGTATAGGGTCATCTTGAGAATTTTAAATTTTTACTTACCTTTGTGGTAATTACATTTTCATAAAAGAAAAGAACTTACAGAAAAACAAAATTTTAAGTAAAATCAGATGAATTTTATAAACAAGAGTTTATATGGATTGACCAGTCTCATATTTTCATTTTACATTTCACATATTAGATTTGTTTTTGCTGATTGTTGAAGAGAATTGTTGGGTACAAACTTTTGAAAACACCTGTGTGATAGTGATATTGTTATGGTCAATAAACAGTTTGTGATAGCAATGAGTAAACTCCTGGAACATGCATATTTTTTCCTTGCCTCTGTTACGTTCCAAATTATAAAAGTGCCCTGAATATTGCAGCAGTTGATGGATTAACTGCCGCAGTGTAGCTTCATGTGGCTAACTAGAGGTGCTTTTTGATTCTTGCCGTATAAGTCCACTTTCCATTAGTGTGACAAAATATATGAGATAGTGAATTACTGAAGATTTATTTGGATTCCAGATTTGAGAGTTGCAGTCCACAGTCAGCTGGTTTCACTGCCTTAAGGCTATGGTGAGGCGCATGTTGGGAACATGTGAAGAAAGAGGCTGCTTACCTTATGCCAGCCAGGAAACAAATACAGTAAAGAGACAGAGATGAGCGGGATTCCAGCATCTCCTTCAAAGGCTGGCTGCCAGTAACCTTACTTTCGACAGTTTTCACTTACCGAAGTCCCACCACCTCCCAAAAGGACACAGGTTGGAAACCATGCTTTGAACACACATCTTTTTGGGATATCTAAAAACCAAACCATAACACTTACCTTCCAGTGACATTTTTATTGGTCATTCATATTGAAGGGTGTCTTGGTTACTTTTCTCTCATTGTTGAGACAAAATACCTGCCACCCAAAGTGAAGGAAGGAGAGGTTTATTTCTTACAGTTTTGGGGGTTTCAATCCATACCTAGCTGGTTCCAAGGCAGGGTGGTGTGGCTGAGGGACAGATGTTCATGGTGGCTGAAAGTGGCAAGAGTGAACTGAGCAAAAGAGAGTAAAACATGCCTCCTTCTTGACCTTACATTGTATGTTGGCTCCACCCCTGGGTGGGTGCAGCACTCACAGCCAATCCCAGTAATAGACAACGCTAGATTCAGCCACTTCCATGACTATATGAGGCTTGGGGGGCCACCTAGATATAAACCATAACAGAAGGAGTATAGCTGAGATAAAAGTAATAAGCACAGCTTATATTTAATTAAGTCAAAAACATTTTATCTGTGGTTTCATACTATTCATCAGTAAAAATGAGTATTCCTTTTTGAAATTGTATTTACAGATATATTTTTCTTACATGAATCATTAGTAGTATATTTGTAACCCTTAAGATCAGACCAACTGTTGACATCACATTTAAAATTTTTTTGATAATTTAAGTGATTATTGATTGACTATTCTATTTTGTTTTGTTTTGGACAATTTTTTTTTTTTTCAGCACCAGAGATCAAACTCATGTCCTTGCACTGGCCAGGCAGGCGCTTAGGCCACTGAGCTAAATCCCCAGCCTATGTTTTGTTTGTTTTTATTATGTCTGATGATATAAACAGCTACTTTGAAGATAACAAGATGCATTACGGTCGCCACTGTGGTATTTCAACTGCCTTGTTTTAAAGTCCTGTATTGCTTTCATTGTTTTATTTTGATTGGTTTTATTCTGTTTTGTTGTGTTTGATTTTAATATGCCTGATGGTATGGGA
>RJWT010046691.1:0-11420 GCA_004365215.1 Cuniculus paca | reverse complement strand
TACCCAAGATGAAAATGCCTGGTATCTACTGAGGGTCATTAGTTAGAACCTCTGAAGAGTATCTCTGACTGCTTTTCCACAACTACACCCCCTTCAGCCTGTAGAATCCGTCATTGCCCATTACTCTCTCAGGGCAGTTTGGGTTACTTCTTCAGAGGGGGGAATGTTACAGGCAGCTGAGTTAGTTAGAAATATTATAGGCAGTCAGGCAGGGCCAGGCCCTCTGAGGAAGCCAGTGCAAAGGACCAGATGTCTTGTGACCTTGGAGGAGACAGATACCTTCTGCCATGTGTGGGTGGGCCAGATCTCAAGACAAAAGGCAAAACAAATGCAAGCACACCCTAAGTATAGACAGCAGGGATTGATATTCTAAATAGGTATGGATCACCTTGTGGAAACCAGGAGCCACCATCCCAACCCCCTACTGGAAGAGTCACTGCTCCTTAAGAATGCTCCCTTGCTACGTGACTCGCTTCCCCATTTGTCCCGGATTTGGTCAATTTTACCTGAACAGTTAATCTTACTGGTTGACCATAGTTTTGTCCCACCTCATGCCTGTCTGCCTTGCGAGTTCCTAGGTTTTCCCCATCTTGGACCTATCTCACCTCATGGTTTTGCTCTAAAAGTCCCTAGAAATGACAGAGTCTGTGGCAACCCACTCAGGACCCCTTCTGTCTCTCTCCCAGACAGAAGCTTTCTTTCTCTCAATAAATATATTCTACTCATAAAAATGTATATATATTTAGGGATGCTATAAAAGTGTGAACTCTAAGCATGATTTACATTTTAAAAATTATTAGTCTTATTTTTATGGAGTTTACTGTGCAATTTATATAAAAACAGTAGAATAAGACTTACAAATATATACACTGTCTTTGCCACCCACAAAATTAAAACTAAAAGCACTATGGATGTTTGATATTTACATGTTTGTTAAATTTCGGAGGAAGAAATCAGAAATTAAGAATCAAGGAAGTGAAAATTGAAACATATGACTTTAATAAAAAATAAACAACTATAATACCTGCTTAATTCCTGTTTCTTTTCTTTGAAAATAAATTGTGACTCACCATTTAAGTTCACACCAGTAGGCTAGGCATTTGTAGAGAAAACTTTTAAGAAGTTTCTTGCATAAAGCATTTCACATTAGTTTCAGTTTTTGTAGGATGTGGCCTTTCATGCTCTTAAACCAGAATTTCTGCTTTTTATTTTTTCTTGAGCATTTTAGTTCTTTACTGAAGCGCTGTTGCCTTGAGAATTACATCATAACCAGCTGTATTGGTCTACTTCACTATATCAGATAACTCATTTTTAATTCCTTATCCACATATACACAACACTGTCCTGTAGTAGACATACAACTTTTCTAAAAAAATGGGAATTTCATAATGCCTAAAGTATAAGTCCCATGTAGCCAGTCATGCTTCATTAAGTTAAAGAGTATTTGTAGAGAAAAGCTAACTAGACTTAGTTTATTGTTTGAATTTGGAAAAATCCAGTCTCAAGTATAAATCTGTCATTCCATCCATTAAACCCAAAAAATTAGGAGGTTAAGAGCATAAAAAGCCATTTTACATTGAAATTAAAAATATTCTCTTGAAATATTCTGCATTAAGTGGAATTTTCCTACTTACAGATTTTTCCAGTCTCCTATGGTCTCCGTAGGCAAGATTGGATCAGCAAGTGAGTGTAACATCTGACTGATGTTGAGGGAAATGTACTTTGCTTTCTGCCTGAACTGCTTATGTTGATCAGTGGGAAATGTTGCATTAGCTCTCAAACCAAAACATTTAAAGTGCTCTCTGAAATGTTGACGACTTGCCAAAGGTTTCAACGTCAAGTAGTACAGATGTCCAGTACTCTTTCAAGCCTACCTCTAATATGTACTTATGTCAAGTGAATCTGATTTGGATTTGCTTAGGGTTACAGATTATCAAGGCTTGACCAATGGTAAACAGTGAAAGCAGGTATGAAGAGAGAGCAAGAGAGATTAAGCAAGTGGTGCTCTAGCCAGCGGGAGAATGGATCTTTCCCATGCCTAGTTCTGACCTTTGCCTGTGAAGCTGTTGTAATAATAGCTTCTGTGTTCTTCTGGAAAGTATTTGCAAGTTGTAATTCACATGGCTTCAACTCCCTTGAACTTGTTGGGAAACTGAAAATATTTGGTTGTAAAACATAACTGCAAATTTCTCACTTTGATAACCAGGGAAGAAAGAAGGAAGGCTATACCTGTCAGTGCTCACCTGAGTCTTAATCAATATAGGGCAAGAAGACCGTCAAATGAGGAGAGATAATCAGAGGACCCCAAGACTGTCTCTTTTGAGATATGGCCATGTACTTCTTTCTCTAGCCCTTTTCTGTCCTTGGGTGCATTTGATGCTTGATATATTCCCAACCTTGAATTATGTATTGGGGCCTCTCATTTTTCTTCCACCACTGCCTCTTTGGAGCCAGGGGACTTTGTGCTAGTTACATCATCTACTTCTCATTTATAGCCCCGCCTAAGCTATAAATTTCTAACATTGAAGTTGTTAGAAAACTTTAGTTGAAATCTAGTTTTGGAAAACCCTGTTTCTGTCCTGAGTTGTTACTTTTCCTTAATCTAAATATTAGTTATTTAACAAATTGTCCCTGAGGTTTATTACTCTTAAGTTGCACTCTGGGGTAACATAATGATAATACATTCATTTGTGGAGGAAGAAGTCGAGTTTGCTAGACTTGGTGTAGAACTATCCAAGCTGTTGTGAATAATGCTGCTATGATAGGTATAACAATACCTGTTCAAGGTCCTGCTGTCAAGTCTTTTGGACAGAGTAGACCTCCCTTTTCTGTGGTTTTGCTCTCTGTGGTTTCAGTTACCCAGGGCTACTCATGGTTTGAGAATATTAAATGGAAAATTCCAGAAATAAACAATTCATAAGTTTTTAAATCATGTGCCATTCAGAGTAGCGTGTGGAGTCACTATAAAAATTTTAAAGTCTTTGTTGTCACAGATTTAATCTTTTAAAATATGTTAAGCACATCATTGTTCAATAAATTTGAGAGCTTGCAGCCAAATAACTGAACTGGTGCAGGAGGAAGACAGTCACTCCTGCTTTTTTTGTAAAGTTGCTCTTTGGGTATTCTTACTAATGTGTGGTACATTCTGAGACTTAAATATTGACTGTTGACTTTTGACATGCAGTGTTATCTAGGTTCTTGTCCTTGACTGGTTCTGAGAAGGTGTGACAAATTCTAAAAAATGACCAGTGCCAAACAGACTGTTTTGACTTTGAAAGGGTAGCAAGTTAAATGATAATCAACACTAGTGAGTTTCAGCTTGCATGCCGAGCACTGGGACAAAGTTTTTGTGTAAAAATGCATCAAGTACTAAATTTGGTAAGTTTTAAAGCAGTCACATAACCAAGATACAACTGTCATTCAAAAGAAAGATTTTAGATAATGATTATGTAGTAGACTGTACAACGAGACCACAGTATTAGAATATCACTCAGGCATCAAAAATGGCTCTGCGTTGCTTGGTGGAGGCATTTATAGTGGCCCCAGCAGACACCTATGTAAGGCCCTTTCCTGCATCCTGTCAGTTGTTCCCTGTGAGTCTCAGGCTGTCTGCTGGAGCACGCTCTGACGTGACACCTTTGCCCATCTCTGGGTAGAATTTTGTGCAGGACAGATGAAGCAAAAGAATTACAGCAAACTTGCCCACTTCCAAAGGAGAGGCAAACTCAGGCTTCGATCAATCTGTGATAGTTTGCTACATTGGGTTTATACTATATCGAGTTAAATTTGGGTACAAGCCCCACCTCTGCCTCTTTGGAGCCAGGGGACTTTGTGCTAGTTATATCACCTACTTCTCATTTATAGCCCCGCCTAAGCTATAAATTTCTAACATTGAAGTTGTTAGAAAACTTACATGAAGTAGTATATTTTTTCTTACTGTAGTGCCAGCTGAAGTAAGTTGTCCTGTAATGGTAGGGGCTCTTAATAATATGATTACTGTGACAGTTCTCTTGAAGGTACATTATTGTTAGGTAGACAAAACGTGATCCTAAAGTACCTCTCCATTACCAGAAATCACACCAGTCTATTGCCCTCCAGGAAGAGCAAATGCTTATTATGCTTGTGGCATTATTTATCAGTGACTACATGAACCTTTTTTTTAAGGTCTGGGGGATGCTTAATAGTAAAGGCAACAAACATCAGAGTGAGAAAGACAAAAGCTCTATGGCCAGAGCATTTTTTAATGATTTGTTAGTTCAGCTGATGGTTTCTAATCTAGTCTAGGTTTTTTTTTTTTTTTTTGTGGGAAATTGCACAGGGTTTTTCTTTTTAAATTGGCCATAGGGGGAAATAATGTTTGAATTTGCTAAATAAACTCTTGCCATTTGCCAAATCAAACATCAGTTATTAAATGCGCGTATGAAATATGTGTCGTTTTTCAGGAGTTAGAATGTATTGGAGGCACATGGATGGAAAAAAAGAAACAAACAACTGCTTCTGAAACAGAAAATAGTATCTTTCAGAAGAAAAAGATTGTAGACACTTTCTGTCTGTTTTCTCAGAACCGTCTGGAATGGTTTCTGAGAGACCTTGACTGGAAGGCATCTGCATGCAGCTTCTTTCTCTTTTGCAACTCCAAATCAATCCGCACTTTGCAACAGTTAGCCTGTTGGAATTAACTTAAATATTTATAGGATCTTGCCATCACATATTAATCTTCTAGACAGTTGAAACTTTTGTTGGCCTGCTGTTTTGGAGATCTAAGAGGGTTTATGTTCACATGGATAAGAGCATGGTCTCTGGAATTGATTGCGTTAGTTAGAAAACTGGCTTGGTCACATACTGGCTGTGTGTTTCTGGGCATGTTGCTTAACCTTTCTGTGCTTCAGGAGTCTTCTCCTTGGGACAATCTTTGCAAAAATGAGGATAATAGCTTGTTGTTAAAGTGAGGAATATTGTGAGTGCCTGGCACATAGAAGAGCAAAGTAAATATAGTCTGTCGAACGTATTATTTCTCATATGGGGAACTGGGGAAAACCCAGACTAGAAGAACTTACATTGTCTAGGATTTCATGCCATTTCTAGAAGGTAATGAATAATTAGAGGAAACATGGTTATGAAACAGCTTGGTGTTTACAGGCCTGAATTTTAAGTTTCCTCAGGGCCAGGGATTTAGCTCAGTGGCGTAAGTGCTGGCCTGGCATGTACAAGGTTATGAGTTTGATCCCCAGTACCAACCCCCCCCCAAAAAAAGCAAAGTTTCCTCAGGCCTGTGTTAGACTGTTTTCTGTTCAAGGGCCTTTTGGCTTAGATGGGATTCACAAAGATTTTTATCTTACAGGTTTCTTATATTCTTTGCCTGCTGTAGCACTGGATTTCTCATTAATATTTGCTCCCGCCTTTCTTTTTTTTTTTTTGCAGCACCAGGGATTGAACTCACAACCTTGCGCTTGCCAGGCAGGCACTTAGGCTGCTGAGCTAGATCCCTGGCCCTTTTTAAATTTTTTTTTATTTATTTATTTATTTATTTATTTATTTTTTCCCGCTTTTCTTCTGACACTTTTATGTAGGCGTTATGTATACGTAGACAACAGGAAAATCAATTTGTTGAGGTATGAAGCACTATCTATGTTTGCTGCTCCTACTTAGTGAAGACGCAGACACAGCAACCATACCATTCCCATCCGTGGGGCCTTGTGGGGCCCTGAGGCCTGTACAGGCAAACTTCCCAGACTCATTTTTATTGAGGCACAAAACTATGAGATGGATCAGAAAGATCTGAAAACAAGATGAGAACTACCACAATGGATACACATCGTTCATGGCACAAAGAATAGATAATTAATATTAGTACCATTTTCATTGGTTTTTCCAAATGAAAGTAGTAATTCAGTTGAATTCTGCTCTTCCTCTCCTTTTTGTAGACATTTCTTAGAAAGAGACTCTTAACATGTTGATTGCTAGACCATCCCTGGGGGTGCCGTAATGGCATTATTGTATGGAGGTTGTGCAAATAGTGTCTCAACACTTTGCATCAGTGGTGAGGTTTGGGATGCTTTGAGAAAAGGATGGACAGACAGAGTGAGTGGATAGTGAGGATGGAGTGATATTGAAATGTTCTGTTTTTTACTTCTATGCTCAGTGGCTCAGCTGCTTTCCTCGTTTTGTTTTTTCTGATTGTTTTTTTGAGACAGGATCATGCTGTGTATTCCAGACTGGTTTTGAACTCACTACTTAGCCCAGGCTGCCCTCAAATTCCTGCCTCAACTTCTTGAAGGCTGGGATGACAGGGGTGTGCCACCATGCCCTGCCCTCATTTTTAATGAGTGAATTAGATTAAAAAATTATCTGCAGTTTTCTTCCTAAAAATTTCCACACACACACACATACACAGTTCTTGTATCTTTCTAAAATGTGTATTTAGACATTCTGGTTCTAGCAATGTGTAAAACTGTTCTCTTTTCTTCACTAATGAGCAGCTGGGTCTTCTTCCTCAGAGTGTGCCCCTCCTGCTCCTCAAGCTGGATTTTTTCCCCTCTATATCCTCTTAGTTTCTTTTGCTAAGGAGCTGGCTTGATCTTTATGAGCTCCTTAAGCTAAAAATCCCTTACCGTTTTCTCTTACTTTCCATTTAAATATTTTGTCTGTAGATTCATACTGTTGCTTTAGTTTTAATTTCCATTATCAATAAAGCAAGGACCCACACTAGCCATTGACATCAGTGTTAAGTAAAACACATTTATTTACCAGACTAATAAAAAATTTGACAAGTGGCATATTAGTGTAAGCTTGAAGAAAAAGAAACAGTTCTTCATGCAGGGGCTGAGAGGTTTCTCCTAAGACTATGTTCTACAGGTTTTCACTCTGAGTTGTTTGGCTTGTTCTCTTGCTGTTGGGATGTAACAGCAGGGCTCTGAAAATAGTATGCTGAGAAGAACTCTGGGTTTCTTTTAGAAGTAGACAGTCCTTCTGAACCCTGGTGTACTTTACACCTTTAGGATTGGAGCAGAAACTTTTTGTGATCTGACGTACATTGCCCAGGAAATATTTCCAAAAATTCTTTACCAAAGGCTCAACTAAAACAGATTGGGCTAGGCTGAGTTTATAGTTTATTATTCAAGCTGGGACTCTCTTGCAAGTGATCAAAATCACCTTGGCACAGGAGAAGAAAACTTGGCTCCTTTTGGGCAAACTGGGGTATGTGTTCACTCTAGCATAGGAAGACTCTAGAGAATCAGAATAAATTTTTGAATACTCAAAGTCTTTTGATAGCTGAGGGCTGTACTGATGCCTTGAAATGTGCCTCAAGTCAGGTTGCTTCTGCCTTTTCCCTCTATGTAGGTGATGAGTTTACTGCTGTGGTATAGGATTTTAATATACTATGAGACTATGTATTGAACATCTATTGTACATAAATACTTTTGTTTGTTTTTCTGAGAATTCTTTCATCTGTCCTGATATATAGCTCTTACTCTAATGCATTCTTCCACTTGATTAATTCTTACTCATTGACTGTGTCTGTCCCTTTTGTTATCCCTATATTCCTAAAAATTTTGTAAACAGATTTATTTTTTATGTGATAAATATTCGTGTTATATATAAATGGAATTTGTAAGTCCTGTGAAAAGGGGAGTCACTTTCTGTTTGTTTTTTTTTTTTTTTGATCGGGCACAGAACTCAGCATACCACTGAGATGGAGTGGCCCTCAACGATACTGATAAATGGGACTGGGGAGATTATGGTAGGGGTAGCACAGCATTGCCATTGGGAAGTGGAGAAAGGGGCTACCGTGTCATATTATGTAGCATAATGAAATGGTTTTCAGGGGGCTGTCCCTTTTAAGAATTGATATAACCAGCTAATATAAGATTATGTTGGCCTCTCCTTTTTTTCTTAACCTAAATCTACTAATACTTTTTTAAAACCAGTTTTTAATGACTTTTTCTATAAGCACAACTCAATGTGGAACAACTTTGTTCTTTGATGACCACTGTTCTTAGTTGTATAGGCTTTAGAGTTTAATTTTAAAAAAGTAATTAACCCCTCTTAGGAATAACTGTAATGATTTTGCCCTCTTCAAAATGCTATTCCTGTTTTAACTATCTTACTGTTAGCTAAACCAAGTTACTCAAAGGTAAGGCATCTTTAATCAAGCCAAACATTCCCTTTTATACTGAGGGTATCTTGTCCCTCATGCTGGCTTTCCAGTTTCCATCTCCTCAGGCTGTGAACTCTTAAGCCATACGTGTGTCTAGTCCCTTTGATTCTGTGTTCAGGGCACGTGTGATCCCTATGTGTCCAGTGACATAAGCTTTGATTCTTTTGGGACAATCATCCTCACCTTTAGGTTTTAGCATTTAATTTGAAACAAGATGGAATTGGAATTTTCCAAGCTTCATTATATTCTTTCTCTGAAAGTAACTGTGAGTTGAGAGCTATTACATTTGACCTTAGTCAGAAGGCTGAGAACCGGTTATATGAACACTGTTAAGGAGATGTTTTGCATGTATGAATGATGGAGAAACAAATGAAAGACAGTGACAGGGCTGAGGTGGCAGTGCCAGTGAAAGTATATTGTTGGCTACTCTTTTATATTAATATCAAAACTAGTTTCTAATTAATTGGATGTAAGAATTTTACAAACGTCTGACAAATTGAATTAAACTGAGAGATGAAGGCTATATTGAATTGTGAACAGTAGGAGTTATGGTGATGAGGGGCCAGAAAAATACAAACATTCATTTTATACAATAGCAAGGAATTCATGAACCCTGAATTAAGTACCCTGATACAATCTCAGCATTTTACTTTTCAGAACACATCATATTAGAATTACCAGATTATAAGTGAAATGAGTGATTGCTTTCTTTTGTGAATTAGTTTGAAATTCATCTCTCGTAGCTTGAGTAGCACTGAATTATAGTTTGCTTTTCCTCCACCCCTATATTTTGTTCAAAGAGTGTGCATACTGAAATAGCTCCAGACATTGTGGCTGGGCTCAGTGCTAAAGATAAGCATGGACCTATTGGTGACCCTGGTACCTGACCGTCAGCAGTGGACACCTGCATGTCCAGACATAGACTTGGCATAATGGTGCCATTTGAAGGTCCCCATGCCAGGTAGTGTGAAGGGAATTTAGTGAATCCTACTTTACTTTAAAATATTTTTTCCTTTAATTTACTAAGGAATGAATTGACAGTGTAGAAAAATTTGATACATTGAAAGATAAAGTAATCGTGACTTGGTGACTTTTGGCACTAGGAGTTTGTGCTTCCTAGTTATGCACTAAGAAAATGACAGTAATAATAATAATAATACCTAAAATGAAATAGCACATGTATACTACTCTAAATAGTATATTTCCAAGTGTTCTAAATTCTTAATGAAATTATTAAAACCCGATACCTAGCACATGAGGTAGATACTGTTAATGTCTCCCAATAAGGTTGGGGCATGATGAAGCGTTAAGTTTCTTGCCTGAGGTCACAAAACTAATCAGTTGAGACAGGTGGGATCATAGTTTTCTCTCCCTTAAACATGTACCCTCTGTGGTCCTCTATGATCCAAAGAAATCACTGCAGTGAATGGCCGTTGGGTGATGGCAGCAAGGAAATTGGTCAGTGCGGTATGACTAGTGAATGAGGATTAAGACATTTCTGCATGGGTTAAGTGGATGTAGAGCAGGATCCACTCAGGACAGCATCAAAGCTCTGCTTTTAGGACTGCTCAGTGCCCTTTAGTGATTTGATTCATCATCAGCCTCACTTTCACTTGTCACCTCTCCTTTTGCTATTAGCATGTGAAGCTGTTAAAGAAAGCCTGCTGATTGGAGCCTCCCCAACTTGGCTTAAAATTATGGACATCTGTTTCACTTTAAACTGTGTATTACATTTCCTGTGCTGAACTTTTACAAATATCTCAGCCCAGAGGGAAATGTATAAATGTGGTGTTCACAATTTGCTACCCTAGCAAGAGCTGAAAAAAAATTATCAGTCGCTGAACCTTTAAATAACATCTGTTTGTAAAGTTACTTATTATTTGATCTTGAGTGTAACACCAAATTGGGTCATATCAATTTTCCAAAAATGTTGCAAGCTTTGAATGTTTCATCACTAATTTAATTTTCCTGAAAGCTATTTCCCAGAACAGTAAGTGGAAATTTTAAGATTTTTTTCAGTGATATTTGAACGAATCCAAGAGCAAATTGATTTAATATGAGCAGTAAGGACATGTAAGGGATTAACATAATGTAGAGGTTAAGAAAAAACATAGACTTACAAGGTTGGAAATCCAGGATCAAACACCACCTCCCTAATCATCAGCTGTGTAAATGGGTAAGATACTTAACTCATTTGTTGAATAGTAGTAATTCTCAGTATCCCATGGGAGTATGATAAGAATTCTATGAGAACACAAAGCAGAGTAGATGTGAATGCAACAATAAAGTGAATGTTAACAGTTATTAAATACGGAAAGACACACAGCAGTAGACAGAAGTTGGACCTCTCTTACTATTCTCCACACCCCATTAACATTAGTGACTTTTCCACATCAGGTTTTAAAGATCTGCCTTTTTCTTTTGAATGCCATGAAACGGAAGAAAGGATTCATGATATAATCATTTCCCTATTAGTGAGTATTTGGGTTCTTTCATGTTTCTTACTGTTGTGAACATCCCTGTATTTGTACTTCTGTGCTCCCTCCCTCATTACTCTCAGAACTTTGAAGTCTGTGTTTTGAGCTTGGTCTTCAGTATTGCTGGTGTAATTGATCTTCCTATTTGTTTGCTGGAGCATCAAGAAGAATTCGTGCTCACTTAGCATAAAATTAAGTAATTATTAGATTGAGCTTTCCTACAATGTAAATTGAACAACTGGGTTGTTATCACAAGGGCAGTAGGAGTGTATTTTGTCAGATAAGGAAGAGAATACTGCCTAAGAGCTTCTATTAAGATGTCTTGTGGCCTAACTCAGAAATTCAAATGGAAGTTTATTAGTTGGTTGATGATTGTGTAAAGTGCAGTTCTCTGAGATAAACCACAGGTGATTATGGAGAACTTTCTCATTTACACTTGATGTGATGTCTTAGCTACAGAGTTGTTTTTGCTCAGATTGCAGTTTATGTATTAAACTCCCCTCAGTCATAGTCATTGCTGGGAAATGAGAATCTCCTAAATCTTCCCTCTTGCTCCTTCTCCATCTAGCTGCAAGAGGGATCTCTAATCACACAGATTAACTCTTACTATTCCATGTTGAAATCTGCCCTGTCTGTGGAGAGAGGATGTCTCATCACACCTAGAATAAAACCCAGATTTTAAACCCAGTCAGCATGGCCAGATTTTAAACCACCTTGCCCTGCCTAGTTCTCTGACTGAATTATCTGTTTCCTTTGCCTCATCTTTCTGTTGATGCCACAGTGGC
>RJWT010046690.1:0-11415 GCA_004365215.1 Cuniculus paca | reverse complement strand
AAAAACTAGGTCAGGAGAATTTAGGTTTGTCGACCAAAGTATAATTCATAAAAGAAAAAAGTAAATAAAAGGGTCTGTATCAAAATAGAAATTTATTCAACTCTATTAAGAGAATGAAAAGTCAAACTAATGAAATGGGAGAATATATTTGCAATCAAAATGACAAAATACTAGTTTTCAGACTTTGTAAAGAGCTCGACGGCTAATAGAGAATTAGAAAATATACAAAACCATGAAGGGACACTTCACCGAAGAATATATACTGAGCAAAATAAACACATCAAAAAATATTCAGCACCAATAGTCATTAGTTCAGCATAAATAGTTATTAGTCAATAGAAACACAAACAAAACCTCAAGGATATATCACTAAACACTTATCCAAAATAAAAACACAGTGGCTACACAACGGTCTGGAGAGGTTGCGTGGAAATCCGATGAACTGTATATGGCTGATGGAAATTCAAAATTGTATGTCCTCCAAAAATGACTTGGCGAGCATATAAAGAAAAAACTGGCTGGAGATTTAGCTTAGAGGCATAAGCGCCTGCCTGGCAAGCGTGAGGTCATGAGTTCAATCCCTGGTACCAAAAAAAAAAATCCAACAATCATACAACTCAGCATTTGTACTCTGGCACATGTATTTTCAAAAGTGAAAATGAATGTTCATGCAAAACCCACGCATAAATGTTTCAGTAGGTTTACATGTAATAGTGCCACGCTAGAAAAACAGAGGGGTCCTTCATCAGGTGAATGGTAAGACAAACTGGTCCAGCCTCATGGAGGAGCACTAGTGAGCAATAGACAGTAATTAACTATCAACGAGCATGATAACTTGCATAAATCTCCAGAGAACTGTGCAATGAGCGGATGGAGCCTACAATTTTCTTCATTCTGTAATTCTCCAACATGCTCAAAATACCCAAATCACAATAATGAAACAAAGATCAGCAGTTTCCAGGGGCACGGGGGGAGTTGGGGGGGGTGGCTCTGAGAGACGCACGAGGATCCATGCTAGCTGTTGGTATTTTGGTGGGATTGATGTCAACTCTCTAGCTGTGAGATGCTCCTATAGTTTTGAAAGATATCATTAGGGAAAATGAGGTAAAGGGTACATAAAATGTCCTTGTATTATTTCTTATAATTGCATGTGACTCTAAAGTTCTCTTAAAATGAACAGTTTAATTTAAAAATTACAATGACCGCTCATAGATTGTCAAATGCAGGTGACCTTTGGTGGAGCAACTCCACCCAGAAGTATGCTTCCGAGATGGAAATTCTCACCTGCATGTAAAACAATGTGTCCAGTGATGATTTTGCCTTCCTTACGAATCTTAGAAATACCTCCGATACCCATTAAAAGAGTCACAGCTCAACAAAAGTATCTTTCCATGAGACGGTTCAATAGGTGGGGCTTTAAACGGATAGAGTGAATCTATTCCCATGTTCAACGGTGTCCACACGCTTTCTCCACGCCTAGAATTCCTCTTGGTACAAGATATGTGTCGAGCAAGAACACAAAACAAAAGCACTCCTCTCCTGGATGTCACTTTCTGGGCCAAGGATTTAGCTCAACAGCTTAAGTGCCTGCCTGGAAAGCTCAAGTCTGTGAGTTCAATTCCCTGGTACCAAAAAAAAAAAAAAAGACCCGCCTGGATGTCACTTTCTGAGAATAAGGGGGAAGTGAGCGAAATGAAAGAGAGAATCATGGTGCCAGGGGTCAGCCCCGTTCTTTCAGCTCTGGAAGCACTCTTCATGGCCTGTTCAGTGATAGTGGAGCCAAATACAGTAGGATCCGCTCCTCTTTTGCGCTAGATGATAGATGAGGATTTCCAGCATCATTGGTAATTAGGATAATGTAAATCAAAGCCCCACGAAACAATGCTGAGCCCTGTCAGCAGGGGCTTAGGAAGATCGCCTTCCTCCTCCCTCCACAGTGCTTCCATTTCATTTCCTTTCCTAAAGTACAAAGGGAAGAGCGTAAGCTGGGGGCCCCTGGGGTTTCATTCACACTGCACTCAGTGGCCCCCATGCATGGCTCCTTAATGAATTGGCCCAGGGAGGAAACAGACATTTCCTGCTTGCCCGGCTCAGCCTGCGTTTCTCTACCTCCCCACCTCTGCTCCAATCATGCCCAGCTCTGGCCCCTGCCAGTCCAGCAAAAGCCCCCTCCTTCCCTGTGCCGCGACCACACCTTCTCCCTGCAGGTCCCAAACCAGCCACATGGGTGGGCTCGCTCTACCCCATTCATTTCTTCCTTATTTGCTCTCTGCAAGGCTGAACTATTCATTATACTTTACACTCACATCGTCTGTTGTTCACTATACAAACTAGCTCTGTTCAGTTTATTGTGCGGTTTGCCTCCTGATGGATTGATCACTCATTCTTTTAATTACATATTATTTTGTACAGTTCAATGGCTTTTATTATGTTCATTGAGTAGTACAATCCTACCACTGGTTTGAAAATATTTTCTTTTTTTTAATCTTTATTTTTTTATTTGTACATTTGTAGTACATAATGATTACATTACTCATGGGCTATTAGTACAAGTACGTAATGCATCTCAATTTTTTTTGTTTTATTATGTATTATTTTAAAAGGTGATAAGCGCTACAGGGAAAAAGTAAGTGAAATAAAATAGACGTCTATGAGGACAAGGAGATCTTTATGTTTTAAGTGGAATGGCCCAAGTCAGCCTCAGCAAGGTGACATTTGAACAGAAAATATAAGATAATGGAGGAAATGAGGCATGAACAAATTGGGTGGGAGAGTAGTTCAGACAGCAGGAATAGAGTCCAGTCCTAGCAAGGCCAGACTGCAGGTCACGTGCCAGGAGTAGAATGGAGGGCAGGTGACTAGTGGACGATACAGAGGAAGACTGGCCAAAACCTAGGTCAGAGACAGAGAAGGACAGACGGTGGTGGGCTGTGGGCATTGTAAGGACGTCAGCTTTTACTCTAAGTGAAATGGTGACACCCTGGAGGGCACTGACAGAGTTAGGATGGCTTGTGTATTTAAGGATCACACCAATGACTGCATTAAGGATAGATAGATAGATAGATATGACTGATAGATATGATAGATATGATTGATATGGATAGATGACTGATAGAGATAGATGATAGATAGAAGATAGAGATGATAGATATGATTGATAGAGATGATTTATAAATAGATGATAGATATAGATCTTTAGATGGCAGAGATAGATGATAGAGATAGACATATAAAGATAGATAGATGAGACATATAGAGATAGATGATAGATGATAGACAATAGATAGAGATAGATGATAGAGATAGACAGCTAGATAGAGATAATAGAAGATAGATAGATGATAGATAGATATGATTGATAGATACAGATAGAGATGATTGATAGATATAGGTAGATAGAGATGATAGGGATAGGTGATAGATACAATTGATAGATATAGATAGATAGATGATAGATATGATTGCTAGATATAGATAGAGATACATGATAGAGATGATAGATATGATTGATAGACAGATGATTGATAGAGATGATAGAGATGATAGATAGATAGATAGATAGATAGATAGATAGATAGACAGAAGCAAATATAGAAACAGAGAAACCAGTTGGGAAGACATTTCAATAGTCTGCAGTAGTTCAGCCCAGAGTGACCATGTGATGACACCTGCCTGGGTATGAGGAAGTGGCAGAGCATAGATTCATGTCCCCACCACAAGCAAAGGAAAACCAGCTGGTTTTTAGACCGCAAAACAGTTGTTTTTAGACACTGGACACAGGGAATGCAGGCTGTGGTCCCCAAAAGAGGGGAGCAGGTGAGGTCCTCTGTGTCACTCAGCTCCAATCCTGGAGGCAACTCCAACCCTGCGGCCCCGAGGGTACCAAAGAAGACAAGGGGGTCACGCTGAACACGAGAGACTGAGGAAGGACTTGGGCACAGCTGAGGTGACTCTGGAATGGCCTGCGCTAGCCAGTCCTTGTGCTGCCTTTCGGAGGAGCCTGTCTCACACTCTCCTCCCTCACAAACCCCATGCAGGCTCCTGGCGCCCCTCTCCACCTGCCCAGCTGATCCCGCTGCTGCACCTGCGGACCCGCCTGCTGTAGCAGCCACCTGGGTGGGGAGCCGTGTGGAATGGAGCCCTTCCCTCATCTTTGTCATGGTCAACTCTGAGCATCTCCTCCTACCTGATTAAACCAACGACTGAGCCCAGTAGGCCGTGGGGATGGGCACAGGGCACAGGGCACTTCCCTCTCTTCCCACCAGGCTCAGCCTGTAGGTGGCAGAGGGCGACTGGGGTTCCCAGGTGCTGTTTCCTTTCACTGAGAATCCGGGGCCAACTCACAGTTATCCACAGGCCTAGAAAGAGATATGGGGTGGGCAGGGGCGCTCACGTGGTCGTCATTTCACAGAGAAATTGTGAACAAATGGTGAGAGGACAAAAGAGAAGAATCCCTTCTCATTACCAGCATGGGAAGGGTGGTGATTGGGTTTTGTTCAGTCCTCTCCACGCCACATACTCCTCAAAGATCCGAGGGGAGTCGGAGCTTTCATCCGTGACGCAGCCGGCAGAAGAAACGGAGTGAGGGTGGCTGTGGGAAGGTGGGGCACCTGTGCAGATGAGCTGGCTGACCTGAGGCTGACATCCCCCGGTGGTTCTCACCTGAAGACTTCATGGAAAGCAATCTCACGTGACCTGACCCTGCAGAGCAGAAAACAGGTGCAGAATTCCCCTCATCGTCATATCCTGGGCTCAGACGTGTCCTGCCCCAGGCCCTCCTTCAGGGACACCTCTGAACTTGACAGAGCATAAGGTAGGAAGGAGAGGTATTGAGGACTTAGCCTCGCCCCAGTCTCCTAAAACAACTTACAGTGAAGGCTTAAATAGAGACAAGTGGTATGGGTTTTGGGGAATCCAGGAAGGTCAGAACTCTCTTAGGAGTAAAGACTGGAAGTAAAAACAAGGACTCTTCCAGATCACTGTACTTATTGAGTTATCACAGATTTGGGGAATGCAGGAAGAGGAGGGTACATCAGAGGCAAAAGCCCATGAAAATGACCAGGCCCTTGAGAAACAAAGGCAGTAAATCTTGCCAATTAAGAGAACTGTTGGATCTCTACGGTTGGCAGCTTTATTGCTCTAGAAGAGGGAGAGTCAGCAGCCCATGTCCTTGGCTGCCTCTGCTGTGGTGTCATCTTGACTTTAGAGCACAGTGAATAGGAGCTTTTCCAACACAACCAAAGGACTCTTCAAGGTCAGCAATTTAACCCTTACATAGCCTGGTCTCTGATAGAAAGGGATCCACATGTCAGTGATTCCTGCCACAAAGAAGCCCCAAGGCCCTACTGAGAGGGACCCATCTCCCAGCCTGGCTTATAGAATCTATTTGTAGCTTCATAAATGTGGTGGTTTGCGTCCAGAATCCTGCCCAAAGGTTTACATACTCCTAAGCAGGGCTTGTGGAAGGCGGCAGGATTACTGGGTGCCATAGCTAACTTGCTGTTAGATCTAGTCAGAAGAGGAGTGGTTATGGTGCTGTGAGCTGGAAGGATTTATCTGCCTTCCCTACTCCTCGCTTCTCTCTCTGCTTCCTGACCACCATACTGTGAATAGTTTTTATTTGAGGCAGGCCATCCTGCCTTGCCGTTTCTGCAGTGAGCCTCCCAGACATGGACTGGAATTGTGAGTCAAAATAAACCTCTCCTCCTTTGAGTTGAAGGTGTTGAGTATTTTGTCCTAGCACTGAGGAAAGTACCTAAGATAAACGAATATGCTCATTCTGAAGAAGAAGGTCTTCATGTGTGTCCTCAGCACCTCCAAGGACCTTCATAGTCGCTTTGGCACTGGCCTCTCTCAGACCTGGACTCAGAGGATGCACCCCAGGCTCCTCCTGAAGGCAACAGCACATCACCCCAAATCCTGCCCAAGGCACCTCACACAACCTGCCCTCCTCCCAGGTCTCTCCAGTTCCCCAGGAATGGCTTTCTGGGGTTTCTGATTCTCAGGAGAGAAGTCTGTAAGTTCTTGGCCTCTCTCATCCTCAGCTGAGATCTTTCCAGGACACGTCATGCAGGGAACAAGTCAGGCAGGGAACAAGTCAGGCAGGCACAGAGAGAGAGACTACCCCACACCGTGAGCTCAAGGCAGCCTGACACCCTGCCCAGCCCGGCTCATTTCTCGCCAAGGAGGCCAGGTCCCGCCCTGGATCTCCAGCTGTTTCTCCAAAAGGTCTCCCAGAACAGAGTCCTCTATCTGCCCTCACTTCAGTCAGAGCTTCTTACTAACTGCCAAAGCCAGAGCAAAATTGTAAAAGATCTACACACTCTGTCTGCATAGAAATAAGCACAGCACCCATACCGGGCTTCTCCGGCAACAAGTAGCGCTGCACTGGAAGGCTGGGGTAGCAGTAAGCACCAGCGTGGAACATAATAGGTCACACTGCAGCCTCTCGTGCTGAGCTCAGTGTCTGGGAGCCTCATTCCCATGGTTATAGAGGTCACCTGGCACATTGCCAGGGTAACATGAGAGGACGCCATAGCCCAGAGTGACACACTGAGTTCAGGGACTATGGGGGAGATGAGTGTTGGAACTAAGGGCCACAGGGAAAGGAGTATGTGTGCAGAGGTCTCACACTTACTCAAATTTTTTCTGACCCGCGTGAAAGGAGGCAGTGGGTGGGTCTTCTTTGCAGGAATAGGTGTATATCCTGCCTAGTGTATTATGTACCAGTTTCCAAAAAACCTGCAGGATGGAGGAGGGAAGGTGTCCCTGAGCAGAGCTAGGGGGCCCGGGGAGAAGCCACGGAAAGGGGACTCAGGCTGGAGCTGAAGAGGGAGCAGAAGCAGAAGGGGACTTGGTTTGGGGTCTCAACACTGACTGGGGAGTCCTGAGCCACTGGAAGAGAGCGGAGCCACTGTAATTGGAGCCAGAGAGGAGCGACAAAGACCCTACTGGGTCACACAACTCTGGAAGGGACTCTGCTCAAGGTCCATGCACAGGCTGCTGAGAAGATGAGAAAGGCTGGACCTTTCTGTTTATGAGGATGAGACAGGAGAATGTGGTAGGGGCTGGAGTGGACAGAGCTCAGGACTTGACCAGTCACAGAAGGTTGGTGCACTGTGCGTGGGCTGAGCGTGGGCTCATTTGATGACCATGGTCATCGCTACTGTGGTGGGACCAGCCCAGTCCTCTGTTCCCTCCCCAGGAATTCTAGACATTGGGTTCATCGACGTTCTTCTGATACCAAATGACAGATAGTGTAGGCCCTGCAGTCACTGTGAGGAACCACCCGGAGGACTTTCTTTGAAAGAAATGCAACTATGGGGCTGGGGATTTAGCTCAGCAGCATAAGTGCCTGCCTGGCAAGCATGAGGTCGTGAGTTCAATCCCCAGTACAAAAAAAAAGAAGAGCAACTCTCTCCATTTTGGGTTAATGCGGTGCTATCCCCAGTACTGATATGTACAGAGCTGGCTGGGCTATTTCTTTATCCCTTCAATTGGCTTTAAGCAATGTAAACAGGGCTGGTTGAGGAGCTCATGTGTAATCTTTGAAGCAAGGTGACAGCCGGCGGTTTCCCCACGCAGTGACTCCCTAAAAATATGGTTGAGCCAGGTGGGATGGAGAGCCATGCTCCAAGCTTTCAGCTGTGACTGAGCCTCAAGATAAGAGGCTACGACTTCCCAGGGCAGAAAAGATTGTACACCGACTCCAAAATATTAGATACTACCTCAGTTCTGTTATGCAGATTGCTGTCGCTGCATTTCTTGCCCTTTGCTTATTGCAGAGGTGATCTCAGACCTCCTACCTAGCCCAGCTTACAGCATTCAACATATTTACCTCCACTCTCACTGTCACTCATCTCCAAGCCACTCCCCTCATGGAGAATTAATAAAACCTGGGTTAGAGCCGGGTGTGGCGCACGCCTGTAATCCCAGCACTCTGGAGGCTGAGGTAGGAGGATCATTGTGAGTTTGAGACCAGCCTGGGCTACAAAGTGAGCTCAAGGCCAGCCTGAACTGCATAATGAGACTCTGTCTCAAAAAGATGAAAAAAAGGAGTCAGCATCAGCATGGACTGTGGGAGGGAGAATTAGACCCGCCCTGCAGGAAGCAGCGCCATGCTGGGGCCACTGTGGGACCGGGACATCCAGAGCCAAGCCTCTCCCCCTATTTCAATGATAGTAAGATATATATGTTAGCCATTTTATATTTAAAAAAATAAATAAATGTTTCATTAAAATAAAGACAAAAAAAAACGGGTTGGGCTTGGGTCAGGGTCTTTGTTCTGGTGAACACCATCTTGGCTGGATTTAGGACCCTCTTGGCTCCCCATAAATAGGTGTGTGCATGTGAGTGTGTGTGTGTGTGTGTGTGTGTGTCTTTATTCCTGCCTAGGTTGCACTGAAAGTGATAGATTGGAATTAACTCCCTAGAATTCCAATAATGTTTCCATGGGACTACAAATACAAACTTTCACGACTGCAATGAGAACAGGAAAAGGCTCTCTATGGTCACAAACACACGACAGTGACAGAAAGTTTAAACACATGACCCCCACACCAGCCTCAGCAGCAGCTCCCACCTTGCTCCCAGCCTGGATCCACGTGTCCTCACCCTCGTTTGTCTCCAGCCCCCAGGGCCTCAGAGCCATGGGTGGGTCCTGCAATGTCTGGTCACAGCCCCTTGGGGAGAGAGACAGGAAGATCCAGACCAAGAGTTTGGTGTACAAAGGGCAGAAAGGAGTCCCCAGGCCCAGGTGGCCTAGGGTATGGTCAGCAGCTTCCAGCTCAGTGAGACGAGAGAGGTCGCCATGGGGAGATTGGGGGTCTGAATGGATGGGCCCAGGAGCTGAACTTGCCACAGGGTGTGCCACCATGATTGGGCAGTGGCCTTGACTCTAGAACCACTTTGGAACCAGGTCAACTTAGCTTCCAGGACTAGGGCATCGAAGATACAGCAAGCTGCAAGGAGGCAGGGCCTGGGTCGATGTCTGATCTTCAGGGTTTCGAAGCTTGTGGTAAAACATACTGTGATTTTTTAGAATAACAAATTCTTGCACAGTCTGTGGTTTTCTGTAGATCGTTCTGCAGGAGTCTTTCCCTGTGAAATCAACATCCGGAATCTAATCCCATCTGAAGGAGACCGAGATGCTCTGAGAAGCCCACCGGCCAACCAAGGACAGAATCAGATCTCCAGGCAGCATGGCTGGCAAGACCCACTGGGGACGTCTGCAGGTGCCTGACTACACCACTCTCAGCTTCAAAAGACACCTTGCTGTCCCCGGGATCTCCTGGCACCCCTCTCCTTTGCTGCAGACCCAGTGTCCTGACATAGGGCCCCTGGCTGACACCCACCTGCTTTCTGACCAACAGTCCAGGGAGTCTGACCTCAGCAACCTGCCCCACAGCCAGATTTCCCCAGGGCTGGGCCTCTCAGAGTGGGCATGAGTCAGAGGAGGCACTGTGGTTCTCACCCCAGATGGCAAGCTCAACCCTGCCGTTCCAAGGCCGACTGCGTGGTCCCCATGTCAGCTCTGTGCTCCTGGTTTCCTGGGGGCCATTGCCATGTACCCCACGTTGGTCAGCCCTGGAGGCTGAATCCCACCCTCCTGCATCCACACAAAGGCTCCAGAACCTAAATTCTAGAGCTGACCGTATTGTTTTGTTTGGCGAGACGTGAGTGGATGGCACCAGTGTGTGTCGTTAGCCCTTGTGACTGTTCCTGGCCTCATTCCAAAGCGGCCTTATTCGAAAGGACAATGTTATCAGAGTGGGAAGTGCATGCCCCAGAAACCGGAGCCAAGAGGTTGCTCACTCCCTTCCTGGGAGCCTGGACCAGCCCTGGCCCTGACCCAATTCCCAGTTCCCCAGTTCCCACAAATCCCTAGTTCACACGCTGCCACATCTCCCTCCAGACTCTAAGCACAGAGCCTAGCCCCTCTCCAAATGTCTTCCCCGAAGCCCAACTGCACCCCCACTCCTGGGTCCCTACAAGCTTCCCTGGCTCCTGGGTCCTGTGTTCCCACCTGTGCCCCTGTGGACCCCGCATACACTGCTGTCCCTCTCTACCCTCTCTCCTACCCCTATTAACCTGTCAGCATGACCACTAGGACATGCCCAAATCCGCCTCTTCCCAGGACCACCCGCCTCCCTCATCCCAGGGTCTCAGAGGGCTCAAGAGTCCACAGACTGAAGTCCTGACTGCGCCCTGGTCCTGCCTCTCGCCGAACCTCCCTTCTACTCCTAGACTTTCCTCCACAGTGCAGTTGTGTGTGTGTGTGCCTGTGTGCAGCCATATGTGTGCATTTATGTGCCTGTGTGTTTGCACACGTGTGCTGGTTTGTGCAAGTCTGTGTCTCTGCATATGTGTGTAAGTGGATGCAGCTTTGCTTTGTGTGTGCACCTGCGCCTGTGTGTGTGTGTGTCTTTGTGTGAGTGTCGATGTGCATGTGCCTGTGTGTGCATGTCTGTAAGTGGACACGTGTGTCATTGTGCTTGGTTGGACGTGTCTGTGAATGTGCACATCAGTGTCGATGTGTGCAACTGTGTGCATTTATGTGAATCTCTGTGTGTGCACATCTGTGCGTATACATCTCCGGGCAAGCACACATAGCAACTCTCCTACCTTCCAGTTCTTACTTCAAACTGGGGGGAGGGGTGAACCCAGCCCCAGAACCTTCCAAGAGCCCCCAACCTCGCTGCACTGCTTCTCTGCTTGGGGTGTGTCTTCCCCAAGGGGTCCTGACAGAGGTCAGGAGTCCTTTTCTTGGAAGGCCTTCTGGGGGCTCCTGAGTGGGGCAAATGGTTCTGTTGTGTCCCCCTCACATGGCTCCTCAGACACCAGTGACCCCGTCCATCTCCATGGGGAAGGAAGCAGAATGTCACCTGTCGTGTAATATGCCTGGCATGCTCTGCCCACTCAGGGGCAGAGAAGCGTCGCTCCAGGGGGAGTCTCACCGGTGCATGAGCAATGCTGCCATTGAGGCTGCTCATGGCCAGTCCAGAGCCAGAGGGTCACAGAGGACAGCGCTTGGGAACTTTTCTGCCATTGGACAGAGCGAGCTTGTCTGGTGGACTCCTAAGAAATAGTCATAAGCTCAACTGAAAGCCTTCCTCCATTTCCATTTCCTGGAAATTCATTTTCTTGCATTTTGTCAGCAGAATAATGACCCCAAAGATGTCCCTGTCTTTGACCGGCGCAGAGGACACACGCAGACACGAGAGCCTTTTGTCTTCCTCAAGAACTGGTCTAAACTGGTTTATTGTGTGTCGATATATACAAGAATCAGATAGCCACACCTCAGCGCAGGGGACCAATCAAGTATCGCCTCTTTGTCCTTGCTCAGCCAATCAGGGGCTGCCAAGACTCCTAAGGGACTCAGCACTGTATAGTATGTTGTGCGCCTGCGCCCAACAT